>WSYH01010717.1:0-22514 GCA_036426205.1 Ascaphus truei | reverse complement strand
GGGGGGGGGGCAGGAGGGATCGGTGCTGGGGGGGAGGAGGAGGGGGGATCGGTGCAGGGCTGGGGGGGGTAGGAGGTGGGATCGGTGCGGCTGCTGAGAAGGGGAATGCAGGGGACTTGTGCTGCAGCCGGCGCCTCACTCCACATCCTCCCTCCTCCCGATCCGACATTGGACCGCAAGTGGCAAAATATTTTGTCGGATATATTCCGACATTGGACTGGAAAGGGTTAATGGAGGCAGTGCTAAGAAGCTAAGTAGTGTCTCTTTAAAACATGTACAGGCTCTCTACAACCTACTATAAGGGTTAAGATGGGGGGGTGTCCTGTCCGCACCCTTTACAATACATAATGGAACAAGGCAGGGCTGACCGGTTTCTCCTCTAATCTTTGTCCCAGTTATTGAACCACTAGCAGAAAGCATAAGATTCAATTCCCATTTTTATCCGTTGTTTCCACACAATCTAAAGAGCACAAAATTGCACTATGCAGATGACATCCTGCTGCTCTTGACAAATCCCCTTATCTCCGTGCCTAATGTACTGTAATGCAAAAAATCCACATTGTTGGTTAGCTTTCAATCACACATTATTTAAGTTATGGTAGGTGATAAAAACCCTCCACCGTACAGTGTACAGCAAATAGAAATATCACTTGTGAGTACAGTCACATGTCTCAAGTCTGCAACGCTGCTTTTCCTCATCTGTTCGCATACAGTGCTTCCACTGCAGCCAGGGATTCTGGGAAATGACATGCAAACGAACAGTGTCACCTTTTACATAATGTCCATTTTAACATGGACTCCTATAAGCATATGCCTGCCATATTGTACAGCTTTTCAACACAGCCTCGGTTAAAGAAATGCATAGTCCGTAAACCTACACAGACAGCTGTTTCAACCTTTTTGGGTCTCTTCAATGTGAGGATGGTTATACTGGGTTTGTAATGTGACGTTGGAATAGGTTTCAACCACACGTTATTTAAGTGGGGAACTTTCAAATGTCAAAATCTTCCAAAATCAGAGGCCCTGAATTTCTCACTCATGATTGGCACAGTTCATTGGCTTAAAAATAATTTCACATTTCAATGGATATCCACCTCCGTTAATTATTATTGGCTTAAAATGAAACCCCACACAACATTTTCCAAGCAAATTATCCACCCCTTCTACAAGCAATTAAAAGATTTAGATAACGGATTGAATATCTCATGGATTGATAGAATTAATACTATTAAAATTAACATTTTACCTAGACTTCTTTACTTATGTCAGACAATTCCAGTCAAAATCTGGCCCAAGTTTTTGAAAGATCCAGCGCTCCACGGATTTGCAAAAGTATCACATTTATTGCGTCATACACAACGATCGTTTCGACCTTAGGTCTTTTTCAAGTGAAAAGACACTTGAAAAAGACCTCCTAGGGTCGAAACGGTCGTTGTGTATGGCGCAATAAATTTGATACTTTTGCAAATCTGTGGAGTGCTGGATCTTTCCTTTTCATAGTCCAAGCTTGGATATTTGTGACAGGTATCCCTTTGAGCCAGCAGCACCGGTAATACTGTTTTGTTTATGTGGCTTATGGCAGGGGAGCGCAAACTTTTTGTGCTGCGCCCCCCTGTCTCTCTGCCCCCGGCTCTCGCGCCCCCCTGCCTTCCTTCAGCCGCGTCAGATGACGCTGCGTGTGACGTTAGGTCACATGGTGCCGCGGCGTTGCCATGGCGACGCAACACAGACGGCTGAATCCCGGTAAGTAAACAGTTGCAGGGGCCTCACGCGATCCCCCCCGCATTTAATTTAAATGCCTGGGGGAAGAGCGCGGGGCCTCTGCAACTGCCCGCGCCCCCCCAGCACAATCTCCCACCCCCCCTGGGGGTCGCGCCCCCCACTATGCGCACCGCTGGCTTATGGTGTGCAGCATATCCCTGTTTATTTGACCAAGTTTTTGAAAAGCATACAGGCCTGTATTAATAAATGTATCTGGCACAGCAAGAGAGCGAGGATACAAACAGCCTTACTTTATATCCATAAAGAGAGCACTACGGAGCGCAAATCGGTAGTCTGATGAACTGGCACTCCAGCAAGCAAAACAAATTGTGGGTTGAGTTGGAAAATCTGCTTTATGGGGGAGAGGAGCAGGGCCTAAGGCTTGTATTATACGAAGCAGGTGTGCCCTAGCGGCTATGAAAAATACCTGTCTCCCTATGGCAGTGTATCCAGCGCCGATGCGTGCTCGGCAGACAGCGTTGGTGCAGCAGCTGTGTGAAAATACAAACAAATGTGTATTTTCGGGCGGCTGCCGTGCCACGTGACACTGAGCCAATCACAGTGAGGCCTACCCTTGTGATGTCATTTCCACGCCTCCTAGTTGCGCACGTCATCATTTGGTTCTATATGCAAGAAACGCACGCGCAACGCTGCACTCAAGCGCTTGCTATAATACAGACCTTACTTGCTGGTTGCACAGATCGCAGAGAGCTGTCAACAGCAACATACCCCCTCTGGTTTGCAGTGTGATGGGTGTTTGGAACTCAGTGGCCCTCAATAAAAATCTAAACAGGCATGGTTGAGGGGGATTTGCACAGTTTGCAATCTGCTAAAATGGAGTCTCTGGTCTGCTGTTTGTGGACCAGAACCAACCATACAATCATTTTATAAATATAAGCCTGGCTGGTCGGGATGCGAATTGTGGCATTAAACCTAATTGAAACACTTCGTTGAGACGCACCCCAAGAAGTCACAAATGTTGAGACGAACCAATACATCTGAAACGTTATTCTTGTGCCTTGGTATCAGACTGCAATTTTTTCTCGATTTCTATAAACTTCTGGAACCTGCAAATCTCAAAGAAAACCCCCAAAATTGGCTATGGCATGGGGGAAAAAACTGGTACTGCCATAAGATATAGGAAATTACTGCTTCTGTCATTTGGGGTCCTAGAGACCTCTTATAAGGTTGTATGTTGTACTATACAGCACTTGGATTAAGCCATTTCTTCCCTGGTGCTTCTGATTATTTGCTAGAAAGGGTCCCTGTGCTTCACAAATGGGGGAACTGTCTGATGATCAAACCTTTCTGGAAGGCGGTATTAGATGTTATTCAAACCATACTGGATTGACAGTCCTATAGGACCCATGGATGGCACTTTAGAACAGGGATAAATCCCTAGTGTCACACCAAACGCAGCAACTATCCAATGTTCTGGGAACACTCCGAGGTGCCAGAATTGGAGGAGTGGATGTTTAAGGACTGAGATACTTTATGAAATGGAAAAAATCATGTATATTCAAACTCTCCTAATACAGCTGAGGCTATATGGGCACAGTGGACAGCTTTATATTGACCCTACATGTTGCCGTGGCGACGTGTCCCTGGAGGTAAGGGACGTTGCAAAGGCCACACGATCCCCGGCATTTAATTTTAAATGCCTTGAAGAGTGCGGGGTCTATGCAACCGCCACGCCCCCCTTGGAAAATTTTGCGCCCCCCACTTTGCGCTCTCCTGATCTACATCAATAAGGGGTTGATTCCATAATCCATCTTCAAACCTGTGTGTAGGGTGTCAGATTTTATTTTGCCAGCGATTTACTTTGGGGGGAACGCTGCCCTTTTTTGGACGCCTGTCTTGTACTACTGATCTTCTGAGCAGTCCATCTGTCCTGCTGCTTTCATTCTAGAACAAGGGATAAGGTTTATGTCTGCTTGACTGTAGAATCCACTTGTCTAATATTTGCAGTTTGAGGGATGATTTGAAATTATTCAAATTTCTATTTCCAGGGTATTGCCAAACCCGACCCCTTTTAACAGGATTGTTTAGGTTAATGTTTAATTCATGTTCTTACCATAAAAGATTTTGCTTGCTACTGCACGTTTCTCTGCTTTCCACCTTTGGCCTAAACAGAAAAGCTGATTGTGCTATAATGTTAATAATTTGCCCTTGAGGTCTTTTTTTTTTTTTAGTTAAGATGCCAGGCCATGGCTTAAAATAAACCCTTTTTTAGTAGCTTGCACCTGCATTTGTACTTTTCTATAGACTTTCCTACTGACCTAGCGGCACCTGTAAAATCAATCTGAAAGAACTCCCTGATTACGAAGTTATTTTTATTTATTTTCATTCAACCCTGCTAAAGTGCAGTGAGATAAAACAGGCGACTGTCCTTAAGTCACACAGGTATCACTGACTGAAGCATTAATTGAGTCCACAACATAGACTCCAATTGCAGAGCAACAAACCCAACCTTCAAGTCCCCTTTAGCCATCTGTTTTTTTTATATAGATTACAGAGTTAATTTACCACTCTTACTTGCAAGGGAAAGGAATTATTAGTATACTTCAAAAGCAACAGTGTGGGTAACTTTTTTGCGTTCCTGCTAAATGGCACTTCTCATAAATGTTTTAAAAACTCACAGAAATAAGTGTTCACTTTGGAGCAGTATGTCCAATTTTTAATCTTTAAAAAAAAAAAAGTAAAAATGTGTCTCTTGCATTGCAAGCCTCCTGAGGACAACACCGGTTAACTAGCCAATCAAAAGATGAGGCTTATATAGAAGGTGTCCTCAATAAGTCAGACTTGGCATGAATCTTATGCACAATAGTATCACAATGACAAATGTAATTGTGAGTCTGGATACAATGGGTAGGTGTCCCTAAACCGCAATGCAAATCTATCACACCTCGATCTAGCTTTAACTGCTATTGTTGTGGCTTAGTGAATCTCAGGCGTTTTACTTTATTTACTGACCGAGCTCTTGTGATGCACACTTTAAAAATGATCAAGACTAAAAGCTGATCGGTTAAATATATTGAGTGCATAAATGAGCTGTGAGAATGTGTATAATGTTTAATCTTCATTCTGTTTCTTTCCCTAGGTGGCTGCAGCTACAGGTCACACTGTAGTGTTAGTGGACCAGAATGATGACATTTTGAAGAAGTCTAGGAAAGGTATTGAGGACAGTCTGAAAAGGCTGACTAAGAAGATGTTTGCAGACAAGCCTGAGGTGACATGCTGGTATTTTATTCCCATTTCTTTACGTTCATTTTATGATTATTTTTAATTAATTTAATTTTTTTTTTTAATGGCTCCTCTTAAGCCTCAGCTACAATGAACATGTAGTGACTTTGCTTAATTTAAGTGTGTATGCTTTGAGGAATGATTTTGTCTGCGTTGGGCAGACGCACCTTGGCTAGTATTCCAGGACAGGCCCGGCTGCTCTTTTCGGAGAGGTGGAAATCTAGTTTGCTAGTTTCCCACAACTTTTAATTTTGACTTGAATGTCCTTTTACAATATCAAATAATTATTAACAAAGTAAAAATGATAGTGTGTGTGTGTGTGTGTGTTCTGTTAAACTAAGCGATCATTCGGTGATGGAAAATGTGTGGAAACTGAAAGACCGCAGCTGCTGCGGAATGTCTTCAGAAGCACAGCTTCAATCAGAAGTCATGTCCCACAATGCCTTTCATAGCGTTGTACAAAGCATTGTGGGGCACGACTTTGGAAAACAAGGCGGTGATTGGAAGCTCTGCAGCAGCTGCAATGCTGCACTTACTCCCACGGTGGACGAGTGGCCCCCTGTGTTAGACCAGTGCAGGTAGGTGACGTTTTTCCAGCCTCGACTATCACCGGTTTATTTTTTAAATGTTGGCACATATGTCTGAGTGACATCTACGCACTGGATTTCATCCTTGTAAAACTATGTTTCCGTGTATGTGACGCTGTCTTCCTCTGATTGGCAGGCTGCTTCTCAGTTCATTGAAAAAACATTAGCCAACTTCACAACCAGCTCGGACCCAGCAACCGTGGTACACAGTACTGATCTGGTGGTTGAAGCCATTGTCGAGAATTTGAATGTGAAACATGAGCTTTTCAAGAAGCTGGACAAATTTGCTCCGGAGTACGTACTTGTGTCGCCTGTTACAAAATCTACCTCCAACAAATTCTTACTTTCGGTTAGATGTAAATTTGAATTGTTAGGTGTGTCTTTCTAATTAACGAGAACATAAAGTTCCTTTTCCAGCCCACAAACACAGCTATCCTGATATTCTCAATCTTGGTTATTTCTGGAATGAATGTAGGAGGACCATTCTTTGCATGTGGAGTAAATCTCAATTTTGAAGCAAAGAATATTACTGTTTGGTGTTAAGCCTTTTCATATAGTCTGCCATTCAGGCTACAGAAAAGTATTCGGCTGAGTCTGAGAAGTGAAATCCAGACAAGTAGTCTTAATTAGGCCAACCTAGTTCATAACGCATCATAAAATGCACTAAGATTTCTGATGACAAATAGCTGTAAAACAGTGGCTGAGTTATAATAGTGTGCATTGTAAGATGACCCCTAACCACAATTGATTGACTGCTCCTTTTGTTTCTCCATCTCATTGTAGCGGCTCAGATATTGGAAAGAAATAGGATCCCTATTTTTTAACATGACTTAGAGGGCTAAGTTACTAGTTATTTGCGCCCTTGTGTTTTCTGCAGATGATAAATTAGTGTGATGCTTCCAAATAGTTCAGTACAACACCTGTGAACCAAAACCATGCAATTATTTTTTTTTTCTTGAATTATGGTACTAAGGAAAAGTGACACAAATGTTTTGTGCCGTTATTCTGCAACACGAGAGCTACTTGTGTTTATTTCTGTGCTTTTCTTATATTTTTTATTACATTTAAATAAGCTTTTAGTAGGCATAAGATTGCATGATTTAATTATTTCTAATGAGATCTGTAAAATTATTATTTTTTTTTTTTTAAAGTTATATATATTTTTGGCAGCATTATTGCTTTTGCTTTAGCCCGTTGTAACCGGGAGGGTTTTCCGAAGCTGAACTGCATTGCTTTCAGCTCCAGCAATTTCCCCCAGTTCCCGAGATGCTTACCAAAGTATGTATCTTAAGTACATTTTGCCGGTCCCGTGAGCCAATTGGAAGCCACACCATCGTCCATTGCAACCTTCTTTTGGAAGACCATTTAAAATCCCAGCAAGAACACTGGTACTTTCACCGGCAAGCATCTTGAAAACCAAGTGGTCCCCGGAACTGAATTTAAAAAAAAAAAAAATATATATATTTTAAATTATACAATTACATGCAGCAACTCGACTTTTAATCTCATACTTGTATTCATTCTTGCAGACATACCATATTTGCCAGCAACACCTCGTCTTTGCCAATCACAGACATAGCTAATTCCACAACAAGGCAGGACCGGTTTGGAGGGCTTCATTTCTTTAACCCTGTACCCATGATGAAGCTTGTAGAGGTAAGTGTATAGATCTTATCTGCACATACGTTCATGTGTTTAGAGAGGTGGAAGCTACCTGTGCGCTTCTTATTAATCAGTCATGGTTTACAATGATGGTGCAGATCAGGCTTGTGTAAGGATTCCTTTACACTATAACTCACAAAGTTCAGTACAACCGGGCAAACTGGAGTCACTTCAGTTTAACATCTTGCTAGGTTTATTATACAACCAATGCATGTTCATGCATTTCCCTTTGTCACGCTTTATGCTGTTTAGGCGTGTTGGAGCAGACTATTTTGGTTATTGATTTAAAACATATATTTTTTTTTTTTTACAGAATACATACTATGGTGTCCTGAGCTATTTTTTTTACCTCCATGGCCCCTCTGGTTTTTGACACTTGTATGTTTAGTTGCCGTTTTTAACTTCCTGGATATTTAAATGGCTATTATCCCTCCTGATATGGCAGCTTCTTGATGGCCTATGGCCATTTTGATTTCTCTAGACTTGTGGGAGCAGAAACACTGGCAACTAAATTAGTAAGGATCTTGGAAACCAGGGGAATCTGACAGCCAATTTGGTTTAGCTCCTGGAGCTTTGCTCCTCAGTATGCCAACATTTAACTGCCCCAACAGTCACTGCCAGTGAAATTGCAGCATGTTACAATTGTAACACAATCTGCAACCTTCCTGGTTTCTCTGTTTCTCTTCTGGTGCCTTGTTTTTTTTATCATTTAATCCAGGAAATTAGGTATTTTTCCAGACTGCAACAAAACCAAGAACAGGCAAACTTTTTCAAATAAATCCTTTTTAATGATGGCGTGCCCAGAAACATGTTTTTTCTTGGCTTTGTTGTGTGTTTGATTTGGGGGCACCGGCCCCAGTTAAGTGGGTGACATCACAGTAGCCTCCAAATAAAAGTTGACTGAGCAAAGTTTAATGATTAGTTATTTTTTTCCAGTTTATTTCGAAACAAAAACAGTTTGGTTTAAACTCGGGGCTGCATAGCTTTTAAATATGAAATTAAATAAGAGTGCTGTTACTGTACTAAAAAATAAACAAAATCTATCTCTCTATCCTAGCCGTTGCTACTTTTTGCCTTAGAAAAAAAAATAATTAAGCAGCATAACTACAATAACTTCGTCATAGTGCATTTCTCCCAATGGGACTCAAAGCGCTTCACAATTACAGTATAGTGCACATTAGGCAGCATTTAATTTATCAAATGTTTTACCAGAAGTAATACATTGAGTTCTTGCTTGTTTTAAAGGTTTAAAACTGTTTTTGGTGCCTGAGGCACAGGGAGATGGTTATTGCCCAAGGTCATAAATGAGCCACACCAGGTCTTGAATCAGGCTCCCCTGCCTCAAACTCAGTGACATTGTTTAGAGACAGTGTCTTTACTCACAGAGCCGCTCCTGCTTCCTTGACTTCATAGTTAAAATACAGTTGGTGCTCCCTACTTAATACAGACCTTAAACTCTTCAGCAAAATCTTAGCAAACAGACTAAACCCGATTCTCCCCAGACTTATTCATATTGACCAAGTGGGCTTTGTGTCAGGAAGACAGGCCTCTGACAACACCCGCAAAATTGTTGATATTATTGACCATGTGCATCTCAACAAACTCCAAGCCATGATATTAAGCCTCGATGCCGAAAAGGCATTTGATCGAATCAAATGGTCATTCCTCGACCAAACTATGCTTAAATTCGGCTTTGCAGGCCCTTTCCTTGAGGGAGTTCGCGCCCTCTACCAAAACTCCACAGCATATCTTAAACTACCAGGCGGACAATTAAACCCAATCAAAAATGGAACCAGGCAAGGTTGCCCCTTGTCCCTGTTACTTTTCGCTATCTCAATCGAGCCACTCGTGGCCCAAATCAGAGCCGAACCAAGCATAAAAGGTATCCCAATCGCAGACAAGGAATATAAAATCTCCCTCTTTGCAGATGACGTAATCTTGACACTCGCCGACCCGCATATTTCCCTCCCTAACTTTCAAAAATTACTAGATCAATTTAGCCAGGTTTCTGACTATAAAGTCAATAGGGACAAATCGGATGCGCTTAACCTTTCCCTCCCAGAACCTGTATGGAGACTACTACAGTCAAATTATAACTATAGATGGAACTCCTCCCACATAAAATATTTAGGAGTAAAGATAACCAATTCTTACAAATCTCTGTACCAAACAACTATCCCCCCCTATTTGACCAAATTAAAAAAGATCTGGACTCCTGGAACAACCACCAAATCTCCTGGTTTGGTAGAATTGTTTCCTCTAAAATGAATATCCTCCCCCGACTACTTTACTTTTTCCAAACACTCCCAGTTACGATACCATTATCAGAATTAAGAAATATACTGTCCCATATTTTCCGATTTATTTGGAAACAGCGTAAATCCAGGGTCCCGAGGTCAGTTATGCTGTCCTCAAAGACAAGAGGGGGTCTAGGTGCACCTGACGTGATCAGATACTATCAAGCAGCTCAACTACGCCAGGGCGTGGTCTGGAATAATCCTCCGACTTCTAACTGCTGGTTGGCAATAGAATCTTATCACGCATCCCCCACCCCCCTCCCAGTTATCCTATGGTCCCAAGCAAACAAAGAAAAGCGATCACAGAAATTCGAACTGGGAGCAATGAGATGCACATGGTCCATCTGGCTTAAAAACAAAGGGAAGTACGGCCTATCATCCCCCTCTCAACTCACCCCCATTTTCGGAAACCCAGAATTCCCGCCTGGGTGCTCCCGTAAACAATTTGGTCAATTTCATGACCTAAATATTAGAATGGTTGCAGACTTGCTGAAGAAAGAGGAAATTCTGTCCTTCCAAGAGCTCCAAGATAGAGATGGAGGCCGGGCGAGTGATCCTTAAATTTTTACAAATTAGGCATCTATCCCAAAACTCTAAATTCCCCCCCCTGACCAAATTTGAATCTCTCTGCCTCAAAGGCGAATACCAGAGAGGATTAATTTCCGAGATTTACAGGGGGATGGAGTCGACACTCCCCCCCGCCCCATTCCTACATGAAAAAAATGGAGCGCTGACCTAAACCTGCAAATGGACATTGAGGACTGGGAGGATATCTGGGAATCGGCTACCAAAACTTCGATTTGTACCATAACTAAAGAAAATATCTATGAAAACCTATTCCAGTAGTACCTAACCCTGAGCAGACTGAGCCAGATCTTCCCCGGCACACCAGATCTGTGCTGGAGAGGATGTGGTCAAAGGGGTGACATGGCCCACATTTGGTGGACATGTCCAGAGATCCAGAAGTTCTGGACCAGAGTTCAGAAACTCCTTTATGAAACCCTAGGACTAGAAATCCCCTTGGACCCTCTGACGTATGTGCTGGGAAAATCACTAGAGGACCTCCCCGCCCAACTATCCAGACTGATCTCCTCTATCCTGACAGCTAGAGGAGCTCACTTGCAGCGGCTTGGAAACAAATAAAAGCACCCTCCAAAAGAACAGTTGTTAACAGAATAAATACAGTTATGAGCATGGAAAGGCTCACAGTCATGTTAAAGCAGAAGATGCCCCAATTTTACAACATTTGGGAACCATGGCCTGGCGCCGGAGCTCCAGCTCTCCTACAGATCCTGGCCCAAAATTGACCCTCCTCTGTGTCTGGGTTTGGAGACACCCGAACTATCATCTTCCATCAGTCTCCCCCCGCCGCTCTTCCCTTGTCTTCCCCTCAACCTACCTTCAAAAACAGAAAAAGGTTTATTGGTTTGACTTGTACTATCTGCAGTCATGTGCCTATGACCTCATTGTAGAATTGGCAATGTTGTTACTTTCTGTAATTCTGCTGCAATTCTCCAATAAAGGAAAAAGATTGTTAAAAAAAAAAAAAAAATACAGTTGGTGAAAATGAGTGTCAATATCTTTGTTGCTTATTGGATGTAGTGATCATACGATGCACAAATCTTAGCAAGTTAGGTTCCTAAAACTAAGTCTAAATTCTTACAATACAAAATGCGAGACAGCTTTAGTTTTGAATGTCTTTATTTATATAGCGCCATTAATGTACATAGCGCTTCACAGTAGTAATACACGTGGTAATCAAATAAATAACAGATAATATAAATAACAGATCATGGGAATAAGTGCTTTAGACATAAAAGTAACATTAAGGAAGAGGAGTCCCTGCTCCGAGGAGCTTACAGTCTAATTGGTGGGTAGGGAGAACGTACAGACAGAGTGGGAGGGAGTTCTGGTTAGTGCGTCTGCAGGGGGCTAATCTTTATATCATGTGTCGAGTATTATTCACAGTGCTATTCATTTGCTTGTTTAAGCAAGTGTGTCTTAAGGTGGGTCTTAAAGGTGGATAGAGTGGGTGCTAGTCGGGTACTGAGGGGAAGGGCATTCCAGAGGTGTGGGGCAGTCAGTGAAAAAGGATTTTAGGCGGGAGAGGGCTTTAGATACAAAGGGGGTAGAAAGAAGACATCCTTAAGAAGAACGCAAGAGTCGGGATGGTGTATAACGAGAAATTAGGGCTGATATGTAAGGAGGGGCAGACGAGTGTAAAGCTTTAAAAGTGAGGAGAATCGAGTGTGAAATGCGGGATTTGATCGGATGCCAGGAGAGGGATTTCAGGAGGTGAGACGCAGAGACAGATTTAGGAAAGAGCAGAGCGATTCTGGCAGCAGCGTTTAGGATAGATTGTAGGAGAGACAGGTGAGAGGCAGGAAGGCCGGACAGCAGGAGGTTGCAGTAATCGAGACGTGAGAGAATGAGGGCCTGAGTCAGAGTTTTAACAGTCGAGCAAAGAGGAACGGGCGTATCTTAGTGATATTGCGGAGGAAAAAGCGACAGGTTTTAGAAACGTTTTGAATGTGAGAGAGGAGTCCAGTGTGACCCCTAAGCGGCGTGCTTGGGCTACTGGGTGAATGATCGTATTTCCAACAGTAATGTGGAAGGAGGTAGTAGGGCCAGATTTGGGAGGAAGTATGAGGAGTTCTGTTTTTGCCATGTTGAGTTTAAGGCGACGGAGGGCCATCCAGGATGATATAGCAGAGAGACATTCAGAAACTTTGGTTTGTACAGCAGGTGTAAGGTCGGGTGTTGAAAAGTAAATTTGTGTGTCAGCGTAGAGGTGATATTTAAACCCAAGAGATGTTCGGTCACCTAGAGGGTGTGTACAGAGAAAAGAGAAGAGGTCCCACGACAGAGCCCTGGGGTACCCCCACAGAGAGATCAATAGAGGAGGTGGTGTTGGCAGAAGAGACACTGAAAGTACAATGGGAGAGGCAAGAGGAGATCCAGGATAGAGCTTTGTTCCGAATACCAAGAGTATGGAGAATGTGAAGAAGGGGGTGGTCCACGGTGTCAAATGCTGCGGAGAGGTCGAGTTTTATGAGCAGGGTGTAATGACCTCTGTCTTTGGCAGCATGGAGGTCGTCGGTTATTTTAGTGAGGGCTGTTTCCGTGGAGTGAACAGTGCGGAAGCCAGATTTTAGAGGATCTAGGAGAGAATAGGTGTTGAGAAAAGGCAGCAAGCGAGAGAATACAAGACGTTCAAGGAGTTTAGAGGCAGGAGGGAGACAGGTCGATAGTTAGACGGACAGGTAGGGTCAACTTGGTGTTTTTGAGTAATGGTATAACTGTTGCATGTTTGAAGGAGGAGGGAAAAGTACCAGAGTAGAGGGAGGAGTTAATGTGTGTGAGCGTAGGGATTATAGTAGGACCATGAGGTTTTAGGAGATGGGAGGGAATGGGGTTAAGAGGGCAAGTGGTAGAGGAAGAAGCGGAGATCAACAGTGATACATCCTCCTCTGAGACCGTGGAAAAAGAGTCAAGGAAGGCAGGAGAAGAGTTAGGAAGAGGTGTAGGATGGGAGGAAGAAACAGACGGGATGTTCTGACGTATGGATTCCACCTTTTCCTTAAAATCGTCAGCAAAGTCCTGAGCGGAGATGGAGGAAAGAGAGACATCTGAGGGTGGTTTGAGTAGAGTGACAGACAGTCGGTGTGGGTTAGATTTGAGCGTGTTGATTAGTGAAGAAAAGTAGGCTTGTTTAGCTTGTTTAGCTTGCGAGAGGGCAGAGTTGAGACAGGATAGCATAAACTTGTAGTGAAGAAAGTCTGCGAGAGTATGAGATTTCCTCCAGTTCAGAGGAACGAGTGGAGGAACGTAGCATGCGCGTATGGGAATTTAGCCAGGGTCTGGGGTCAGAAGGGCGAGGATGGCAAAGAGAAAACGGGTCATGTAGATCAAGAGAGGATAAGGCAGAGTTGTAGTTCCTGACCAGGTTGTCAGGTCTGTAGCAGAGCTGGGAGAGGAGAGGGAGGAGCATAAAGTGGACTCAGTCAGGTAAGTGAATAGAGCGCAGGTTTCTGCAGAACTGGGGGGGTAGATGGAGTTGGAGAAGGGGAGAAGCGAGATAGAATGAGGTGATGGTCAGAGAGAGGAAATGGGGTAATCGGAGAAGGTTTTTAGTGAAAACCAGGTCTAGGTAGTGGCTGTCCTTGTGGGTGCTGGCTGCAGTCCACTGTTGAAGGCCAAAAGAGGTTAGAGAGAGAAAGCGGGAAGCCCAAGGGAGAGAGGGGTCATCAATGTGGCAATTGAAGTCCCCAAGGAGAAGAACAGGGGAGTCTGAGGAGAGAAAGAAAGAGAGCCAGGATTCAAAGTGAGAGAGAAAGGCAGAAGGGGAATGAGTAGAGGAAGGTGGGCGATAGATGACTGCCACGTGGACAGGGAGAGTAGAGAAGATCTGGACAGTGTGAGCCTCAAAGGAGGGAAAAGCAAGACAGGGAGGAATAGGAAGGGTTTGGTAATGGCAGAGAGGAGAGCAGGAGCCCCACACCTCCCACACCTGCCATCAGGGCGTGGAGTGTGGGAGATAGAAAGGCCACCATAAGAGAGGGCAGCTTCCAGAGCAGAGTCAGACTGAGTGAGCCAGGTCTCAGTCATAGCAAATAGGAGCAGAGAGTGAGAGAGAAAGTCATGTACAGAGAGGAACTTGTTAGAAAGGGAGCGAGCATTCCAAAGAGCACAGGAGAAAGGAGAGAAGGGGGTGGGTGCAGGGGATGGGTGTGAGGTTGGAGAAGTTGACACCAGGAGTAGAGGTTGCATTTGGCAGACGAGGACGAGAGCATTTGGAATAAGGCAGGGACCAGGATTGGGAGAGATCCCCAGAAGCAAGGAGGAGAAGCATGGATAGAAAGAGAATGTGTTAGGATGATTTGTAAGGGTGTGATTTAGTGCAGGCAATATAGCTATGCAATGTCAGAGGGCGCAGGTAAGAAAGGAGTTCATGTGAACTCAGAAGTGGTGAAGAAAGGAGAGATGGAGATATATGAATAGAGTTAGAGACATAATGAGCCTGGTAGAAGGACGTGTATAATTTGAGAAGTGAGGCCACAACAAAAAGAAATAGTAAAGTTCTGCGAAGTTCAGTTTGGGATCGATTAATATCCTCCTTTCCAGCATTGTTCAAATACAGGAATCGGGGTCAATAGGTGTTGTCCACTTCTTCACTTCTTTTGAACTTCCTTTTAAACTTGTTGTCCAGTCCTGCCACTTACAATGTGCCACTTGGACATGTGCTGCAGGCAGACTAAGCTGTTCTGTAACTGTTACATACACCTATAATATATATTATCTCCAACTGTGCATGCTATGTATTGTATATAATGTATAACCCTGCTAACTTAGGTAACTGTATTTGTCATCATAACTCTATGCCCAGGACATACTTGAAAATGAGAGGTAACTCTCAATGTATTACTTCCTGGTAAAACCATTTTTATAAATAAATAAAACATGCAAGTCTCAAGTACTTAAGCTAGAACACTCCAATTAGTAAAAGTGCTTTCTGCATGTGATGTTAATTCTGTAGAATCTGTTATAACACCATATATGATTAACATGATTGAGAGCAGTTCATTCTTCCTTGTTTTTTTTAATTTTTATTATTAAGCATTGCACATCATTAGAATATTGCCATTCGAGATTGTTATTGGGATCCCCATATGAAATGAAGAGATCCAGTAGTTAAATCCGTGTGAACAGATACCTTACTGAAATGCTCCTTTGCAGGTTATTAAAACACCAATGACCAGCCAAACAACATTTGATTCTCTCACGGATTTCAGCAAAGCACTTGGCAAGAACCCAGTGGCATGCAAGGTAAAGCGCATTAACATGTTTGACAAAAATGAATGATACACAGGTTTTCCAGTGGTAGGTAGATGTGGTGATCGGATTTTGGATTTACTGACCAACACACTCATTCGAAATGACCTATGGAAACTTTTAACATTTTCGATTTCAGCCTCAGCCAAAATATCAGACTTCATTTTGGTTGGAAGCGTATGTATAGGAGCTACACAATCTATTGACAAAATGAGATACTTATTTGTTTCTTAATTCAGGCAGAAGACCACATTTATTAATTTTTCTTCCCAAGGATTACACGGATGCTGTGTGATATACACTGATGTGATGTATTGAGATTCATATGTAATCACTGGTGTGTTTTTTTTTTTTTTTTTGTTATAATTTTTTTTTTGTTTTTAAACCAAACCTGTTCTCCTCCTTCCTGTTGCCTGGTGAAAAGAAGGGGTGTTAATTGACTGCTTTGTTCTAAAACTGGCAGACGCTAGAAGGATTAGTAAGAAATTATAAATAGGAAAAATGGGTACCTTACTAATTTTTAACACTTCACTTTATAGGTATTCTGGGATACACATATATATTGTAACCTCTACACTCTTAAACATTGCAGTCTGGTTAAAAGCTGGGTTGAGGTATTAATGAAAGATCATATGGTATCAAGGTGCTATGAATATATTGCTAAAGATGCATAGTCCCATGAAGGAAATAATATATGTATTGTTTCCATAGGACACCCCTGGGTTTGTTGTGAATCGCCTGCTTGTGCCCTACTTGATGGAAGCGGTCAGACTTTATGAGCGAGGTACGTAGTGGCATTCTGCACAAGTGGATCCTTAACTTACGTTTAAAACGTTTCTACCGCCAAAGGCACCTTCTACACATTGTGCTGCAATGTTTTCAGGACCTGTAATAACAAAGGTGCAGTGACCTTTTTAAAAGCACTCTGTTTTATTTTTTGGACATCCTTCTAAGAAATTGTCATGGTACGTGTAGTCAAGACTGTAAAATGTCATCCATTTTTCCACAATCGCACATTTAAAAAAAACAAGAAGTGTGTATTGGTGCTCCAACAGTACTCTAGACTGGGGGGGGTGAGATAGAGGGGCGCGGCACTTACTGAGGCCCTCCGTTCTTCCGCAAAGCATTTAAATGAAATGCCGGTGGACCACGTGAGGCTTCTGTAAATTCCCTTACATTGTCTCCGACGACTTCGGACGATGCGTTGCCATGGCAACGCGGCGTCATTTGACACCAGAGACAAGGTATGGGGGGGCCGCAAGTAGGGGGGGTAAAACAGGCAGGGGCGCACAGGAGAAAAAGTTTGTGCATCCGTGCTCGACTAGAGATGGGAACATTTTTGTTGGCGGATTTGGATCTGCTTCAGGTCGGCAGGTTCCTTTGATCCGCAGACTTATCTTAAAGGGCGATCTTGCTTTATCTGGATTCTTCTTTTTTTTTTTTTTTTTTTTTAAACCTCGACAATCCAATCCGTGGATTCTGTAATCCGTTGGAGGATTCTTAAATCCTTCCACAGATTGGATTCTACAAAATCGGTCAACTGATCTGCACAGATTGAAACTGGAACAATCCACCGACGGTTTTTACACCGCGGAACGGATAGCTCAGGAAATTCCACAAGACGGATTTTGACAGTTTCTCCCATCTCTACTGTAGCAAAAGAAGAAAAAAGCGGCACACTGCCAGGGAGCCTGGTGGTAAAAACAGTGTGTACATTTTATTCAAAAAATGAATTTCACACAAGGTGGTTGTGCAACCGCCTACACGTTTCGGACGTAATGTCCTTTAACAAGGAGTATAACAATACAGTGCCCCCCCCATTACAAATTGAATTTAGCGCTAAAACCGGGTCCGCGCATGACGTCACTGCCGGAGCCCTTGTGCCCGCACATAGTAATGCGCGCGCACGTCCGTGCACAAACCTCACGGCGCCAGCACGAGACCGAGAAGGGTAGAACATAGGCAAGACGTGGACGGCAGAGAGCTAAGCCGCTCCTCTCCTCCCCCCCTCTCCCCCCCCCCACCCCCCCGCCCCCCCGCCCCGAACCTTCCGGTGAGAGCGGAGACAGGAGCAGGCAAAACGGCTACCCAAAAGGCCTTAAACACCTCCCCTCCCCCCCCCCCCCCAAATCAACCGCAATCCCTGGGGGCCCCCCGGTCTGGCCAGGAAGAGGACAAACACTGCCAAACAGCCCCATCTCACAATTGCTGTAAACAAGCTGCCATGCAACCGGCAGGACATCAGCCACTCAGTGAAAGAGTTGCCGTGCCCTCCCCGTGTTGCCATGCAACCCATTGCCACAAAACAAGGGGCCCAATACACAATAACCAATCAAACTTAACTCTACTGTAGACTGTTTTGGGATCGTGTAATAATAGACTGGCATGAAGTGACTCGTTTAAAGTACTGCATTGTGAAATTTACTTTTACAAAACTCTTGCTTGGAGACAGATTCTCACCAGTTAAATGTTGGGTATGATATTCCTAGTAGATGGAAAACTTATTTCTATTAATTACAAAAAAAAATCCTCCAGAAATTGAGAAATTGTGTGTTTTTAGATATGGAATGGTGCTTTGTTAAGAACAAAGCTCACAAAAGAGTTATTATTTATTATTAATAATAATAATAATAATAATAATATTATTACCATCCCGGTCTCCAACATCTCATTGTGCACTTTTTAAGTAATTTACATGTGTGCACGCACACTGCTCCATAGGGATTTTAAAACTCTTTTCCTAATCTCTGAACAAGCCTTCTTACCATTGGCTCTGTTCATCAATATGTCAGAATACGGGATCTTAATCATACTTCAGTAGTAGTAGTAGAAAATTTATGACTGAAGATAAAAGCTACTTTAAATAAAAAGGTTTCAAGAACTACAGTATACAGATCGGACACAAAATCGTACAGTATGTCACTCAAAACCATGTATGTATGGGGTGAACCAGGAGGTCCCTGGAGATAAACTGCAGTAGTCTGAGCTCTGGGGGGATCCCCTGGTTTAGGTGAAGTTAAAAAAATAAATACTTTATTTGGAAGGAAATTGCTGCTTTGTGTTTGAGCTACCACTGGTGATCTAGGGACTTAAATTGTTTTGCAGCCTCCTCTCAGGAAGTTTAGCACCATCTACTGGGCATGTTGGTGATTTTACTCCTCAATACTCGGCTCAAATTAACGGCAAAAAGACAGCTAGAAGAAAAGAGCCAACATAAAGCAGGCAGCTCAAACTGTAAGAAAGCAGGTCATTAGAAGATTATCTTTAATCGAACATTAAAAATCCACTCGTGTAGCCCTTGCATGATTTGAATGCAGATACATCTTGTATTTTGTTTAACTTGTTCCCAGGGCCGCCGACATGGGGGGGACAGCTGGGATTCCTGTCACGGGCCCGGTGAGTCAGGGTGCCCGGGCCTGGCCAGCGAGTCAGTAAAAAACACAAATGTTTAGTTTAGCCGTAGAACCAATCAGGGACTTCCTTGTTGGAGACTAGCTAATATGTTTGAATCGTCCCGACTGGACAGCTGCTTATTTCTACCCTGTCCCACCAACCCAGGGCCCAGCACCGTCCAGTACTCTCTCCAGTCTCCCCCCTCCCACCCCCCCCAGCAATACATCAACGGCCCTCTCCAGCACCCATAACATTTCTCCCCCCCCCCCTCTCCAGCCCATAACATCACACTTCTCTGGCCAATAATAAATCAACCCCCTTTGCCTATTTGAGCAGAATCCACGGACCTTCATAGGGCCCCTCCATGGGCTGTTGCAGCCGTCTCAAATCCCCTCCCAGGTCCCTTGCATGTTCCTGCTTCCTCCTCCAGCACTCCACACCAAGGTAAACTCCCCTCAGCCAATACCTCTTTTCCCCTTAGCCCGTACCTTCGTGTGTCTCCCCCCCCCTACTTTTCTCTCCTCTCCCCATACCATCCTTAACTCTTTTACCCTCCCCACCCCTTACCTCCCCACCCCTTACCTCCCACACACTTAAGGGAGTGGATGAGAGGGGTATATGAGGGGGAGGAGGGAGAAAAACATAGTGCAGTGTTCGGGGTTCTGTGTGTGTGTCTCCAGAATTTCAAAATGGAATTCTGGGGTTCCCTAACAAAAAACCTTCTAAACCACTGACATAGGGGATGGGGAAAGAAAGAGAGGGAAGTGTAAGAGGGGGGAGGCTCACAAGTCTGCTGATACGGGGGGGGGGGGAGGTGCCCGGTACAAACTTTAGTCCTGAGGCAAAAGAGCAGTCGGCTGACACCTGCTTGTTCCCATCAAATATGCTTTTCATTTAAAAGGATTATATCTATGGATTACTTAATTTAAATAAATAAATAAATAAATTATTGTTTTTTTCACCAGTTTTTCTATTCCTCACTTACTTGTAATTTATAATTAGTGCACAGATTGCTAGTGTAGTCAAGGTATATTACTTTAATAGTGAAAACAAAAAAATGTCTTGCTGACTTATTTTAAAGCCACAGTCCAAGCTGCTATTTTTTGGTATATTTTAATTTTTTTCCCTTTAATATGTAGCGATACAATCCACACAATAAGTAATTGGCTAAGTTGCTGATCGATCGGCGAACATTTTTCTCGGGGGTTCATTAAATGGCTGCAGATGAGTATTCTGCAGTCAGTGAAATGCATTTGCATATTAATATGACAAAGATCTGTGGGGAAGATCATGTGACAATTGAGTTCTGCACTGCTAGAGAGAGGGCAGGGCTCAAAAAGAGGTGTGCCAGATCCTGTTTCAGAAGCGGAAGGGGATGTGACTTTGTTAATGGTTGCTAAAGAAACAAAAAAGGCTTGTTACATTATAATAAAAAAATTAATTCAGAGTTGTTATTTTTTTGTAAAATGCTGCAGATATTTTCTTAGTACAGAACTAATTTCTTAAAAAACACATGTAGGATATTGCTTGGTCTGCAGCTTTAATGCATTCATAGCACTGTTTTAGTAACTTTGCATCTGTCACTGATCTAAATGTATGCAAATGTGATTTATGATATATTGGTTATGTGAAGAAGAGACTTATGGGGTCCAAAAGCATGACGGCAATATATTTGATAACACATTACTTTGTTGGTCTATTGAAAAGATATAACATCCTTTTGTGTAAGAGACGTTCTACAGTATATGCACATAAAGGGGATTTTTCAGGTAGTGCGAGTGGAAAAGTTAGAATTGTGCTTTTCTTGAAAAATAAGATGTGGGTAACTGGTGCATCAAAAAATCAAGTCCCAATACTAGATAATAAATTCTTCCGTTGAGGACACTCCAATATAACAGTGAGCAGCAATAAAACACCCTAATAGGGCTAAGGGACTAGTAGACTACTAGGAGTCTAAAAATACGTCTCATGGAACATCTTAGACTCATCAAAAATAAGGCTCTTAACCATCCAGTCCCACTACACTGTTCCCACTGCCACAGGGGGGATATTATATTTATTAGGGCATCTGGTATTGAATTGTGCCACCCCATGTGAGAGGGGGCAACCGGATCAGGAGACTTGACCAGAGGGAGGCCTATTGGATCTTTACCTTGAGAACTAGGGCCCCATCCGGTCTCAATACTGACTGGGACCTTACTCATTTTTTTGTGATCCTTGGTCCTCCCTCTGGTCTCCTGTTCTCCTCTGGCATATATGCCCCCTATACCTTTCATACCTTCAGTATTTACTAGCATATACCCCTATATTGTTATGTTTTTTATAATTTATATCTTAAATAAAAAATATATATTTTAATGTTAAATACTTTTATTATATACTATATAGGGATTTTGTTTGGTTTAGATGCTGTTCTGGAAAATCTTTTCTTATTTATGCCTGGTTTAAGTTTATTTAAAATAATTAATGTAGTTTTTTATGACCCAATTTGTTGCCCTTTTCTTCTTTTCTTTTCCCTTTTAAGGTTCTTTTGTAAAGTGATTTAGGACAAATTATCTTGCTGATGAGCTTCCTAATCATACTACTATGCCTTATTTATGACATTGTCTTATGGTGTTACCAATGGTATCGCTTGTGTTTCTATAGTGCATGTTTCCTCAATACAACATTCTGTGTCTTCATGTGCCATACTAATGTCTTGTTCATTTTACCCCTCTCCTAAAGACAATTTCTTATACATCTTTATATTGTTTAAGGAGGGGGACTTGGTGGTGTTCTGTTTTGCTTTATTATCTTAATGGGGCTATTGGTTACAGTTATATGTGATTAGATGAAAACCAAGGATAAGGAGTTACTTATTTATTTATCATCTGTCTCCTTGTATACCTTAACACCATGTGATGTGGAAGTGAATATGGGGGTTTTCACATGCTCTACGATTTGTTTTATTTGTATATGTTATACATTTATATATTGATATATTTCTTTATATGGCAATATCTTTTTAATGATTTGGGGGCTTGTTTAGCTAATATAGTGACATCATTGCTCTTGATTTTCACATTGTCTTTGTTTTGTTCTTTGTGTGTTACATACAGTTTTGTTGTTCAAGGCTTTTTTTTAACCAGTAACCAATCGGATGCTCCGCTTCCATACTCATAGTAGTCCCCTGACTTGTTCTTGGGGAAACAATAAAGTTTAATTGATATTCAGTTTCTTGGTCCTATCAGGACCGGGTTACGAAGGGAGAGCGTTCCGATTGGTTAACGAGTGGTGAAGTCATGGATTTGGCGCGAACAGTGCTTGTATTTATGTGTTTGTCTGTTTAGTTTAGAATACACCTTGATAAAGGGCGCACGGCCCGAAACGCGTAGGTGTGCGTTTTCTGTCATCCAGGGTTTATTTAATAAATGGAATTATTTTTGCCACCATGAGCCTCCTCCATTGTTTTTAGGCAGTGCACTGCCTTTGTTCACCCATCTTCTTGAAAAATAGACAAATGATTCCCATTGTCCAGTAAACCCAAAACTGTTCCTTTACATTCCACACTATCCGGTCTTCACGGTGATGGAAACGTTACCATTTCATAACTATGAAGTGCAAATTGGGATTTCTCCCCCCCCCCCCCCCCCGTTAATATTCATTTTTCCCTTCGCACATAGACGGCTGCATGTTTTTTATGACAAAAGTGAGTGATTGATTGTGTGTGAGTGATTGATTGTGTGTGAGTGATTGATTG
>WSYH01010716.1:0-22515 GCA_036426205.1 Ascaphus truei | reverse complement strand
TCGGTTTCTATTATTTCCATTTTATACATATAACACTTATAAACAGGTAAACGCCATATATGTATAAAACGGAATGCAAACAAGTAGGTTTACATATAATATGTGTCATATAAATGCTGTATACGCAAATATAAACAATGTTAACACAAATATGATATCCCTCTAATAAATTCAAGGCGATTGTAGAAAGGGAGAAAGAGGATATACTAGAAACAGAGTATCTTTTATAAATGAGTATAAGTTGAAACGGCAGAATACTGTAGGTTGCTAAATGTAACAAATGCTGCATCAATTTCATTGAGGAAACACACAGTCCTTAATACCATGTAGAGTTTTCAAAAAGTAGAATAACTAGTGCTACTATTATTATTATTCATTTTAAACTCAGACTATTCATCCCATACAAGACAAAATAATGTTGGGCAAGTGCTTCAAATCCTATGATGCCAGATAAATTAAAGAAAAAGTAACATCTCAAATAAATATTTTATTGTAAAAGCGAGTAAATAAAGTGATATTTGGAGAGTGTATTAGTCATTTATTGACGTGTGTGTGTGTGTGTGTTTGTGTGTGTGTGTATATATATATATATCAAATGGAAATAGAACTGTAGGCTCATTTGCATGTCTTAGGCAGGTCTGCAACCCCACCTTTCACCATTATCACCCAGCACACAGCACTTCCACTGCAGCAAGGGATTCTGGGAAATGACATGCAAATTATATTTCCATTTGCTATATGCTTTGGAGGGTTTTTGTCACTTTTTTTACTCACCATAACTTAACTATATATATATATAGATATATATATCTATATATAATCCACAGAAGCAGCCGGCACTCCACTTGCAAGTAGAAAAAATTGGGTGCTTGTCCCATAAAGCAATAATAAACCATACGATACCGTTTGAAGCACGAGATCAGGAGACAGAAGACAGCACTCTGGTAAGTTTGATCACAAGTTTTTGTATTGAAAATAGAAAAGCCTGCCCTTGAAACAGAAAGGGAGATTGTTCCTGTCTCATACCTTGTGAGACTGACATGGGGACAGATGTCTTGAGCCTGCCAGAAGAAATACTGTAGCAGAGCTGCTTGCAAGACACAGGGGAAACTTCTAAACCTGAATGCTGACAAACCCTGAGGAAAAGGTAGCAACCAGAAACAGAGAAGACTTTCCCTCCAACTACAAGGAACAGATAAGACTTTCCTTTATAAGACTTTTTATATCTGCTCATTTCATGATATATGTTTGGGGGCTGGGAGACATGCTTATGTAAAGGGAGTTGTGGACTGCATAGTTTTCCCTAGAAATACTCCCAAAGTGAATAGAAGCTTTGTTTACCCCTTGTTTGGATGGTTTTCCTGATGTTAAGGAAACAGGGGCAATAAAAGCCTTATTTAATTTCATCACAAGAAGTCTCCCTTGCATACCTCTGTGAGCGTCCGCCTACACACCCCAAAACAGGTACTATCATAGCTAAACATATACAGTCTCTGCACACAGCAATATAGTGTATCTCTTATCTTTTACTCCAAGGTTATGTAGCAGACGTCCCCACTTCAGCACGGTCTTGCGTCCTTCCTTCCTAGAGGAGCTCAGCTCCACGAGAGCTCATAGAATCTATCCTCGGTAAGTCCAATGTTAAGGACAGGACATCCCCGCTTTAGCACAGTCTCCTTTCCCCACAAGAGATCAGAGAATGTCTCCTCTGTAATTCCATTACTATGGACCGGACATTCCCTACTTCAGCATGGTCTCACGTTCGTCCTTCTTCCTGGGATTAACAACCCAGGCAGTCCCAGCAGGCTTGGCAACCACCGTCCAGCGAGCCATGAGGACTGTGCCATCTTATATAGCTGGGAAAAACTCTTCTCTATCCCCCTTCTGTGGGAACAGCAGTCTCGCTCAGTGTGTAGTCACTTACTGACTTTTGAAACTCCATGTGCAATCAGGAGTTCAGCCTGCTCAATTAGTTTGCAGCTGCTGCTTGCTTCTCTAGGGAGATTAACTCTCTGTACGCTGGAAAGTCCCATAGCTGCCCTATTCCAGCACTTAGAGACAGGGATTGTATCACTAATATATATATAGTGCATGAATGTTTTGTGTGTGTGGTGAGTGTGTGTGTATATGTATGTGTGAGAGTGTGCATGTATGTGTGTGTGTGTGTGTATGTATATGTATATATATATATATAGATAAAACATCATACGATACCGTTTGAAGCACGAGATCAGGAGACAGCACTCTGGTAAGTTTGATCACAAGTTTTTGTATTGAAAAAGACACATAAACCGACGTTTCGGTCCCCCAGTGGGACCACCTTGAGAAAGGTCCCACTGGGGACATATATTCTTATTTTATTTATTTATTTATTAATAAAACATAACTCTGCTCTAATTTCTGGAGACTTTCAGGTACGCATCAGTTAAATGTAAGGCTCTGAACCATTGATATTTTTTTCACTGGCAATAACATTTGCAGCACTCAGTAGAGAGAGATTCACCCAAAATGTCTTTGCTAAGTCCTTTTGAGTGTCTTAATAATACAGGAAACATCTGAATTTCTGTCAAGGTTTTTTTTTTTTAGATCATAAAATATTCGGCAATTATTAAGACATGTGAGTGACTCTATACAGAATGGAAAGGGCCATGCACATGGAAAATCAAGAATTATTATTGTTAATAAATGTGTATGAAATATGATATTACTGCTGTGACCTGAGGAGAAGTCATTGTTACTACTCTACTTCAGCCCCAGATGGAGCTGAAATGTATTGCAGATTAAAGTATTCAGGAGTTTGAATGGAAATCAAAGGGTAATTGGCCACTCTTGAGATTGATGGAATGCCCGCAAACTGTTACCCGGGTGACTGTGCATTACACTATCTTTACATATATCCTTGATTCTATTTATTGCAATGAGATGTTGAATGACCTTGGGCTGAAGCATAACCGTACATTGTGTGCATAGTATTTCCTATTTGGTGCGGAACGGCCCTCCTAGGAACATCTGCCGCTTCATAGAAGCTTTCAGTATAGTGGAAGAGTGGAAATTATTTTCCTGGAAGATATAAAAGACACGAGAGAATGGCCAGTAAGGACTTGAGAAGCCACAAATCGGTGGCTTACATAGCTGGTCAGACATGGGAGGGCGTTACTTCACCTGCTGGCGCATGAGTTGATGCAATTGAACATTACAGATGTAGTGAGAATTTCTGTCGCTGTAACAGCGGACTAACAGGCAAAAGTCTCCGGCGCCCAGGACAGTGTCTACCGTGATCGTGCTGAGGGGGTCCATGCTTCTGAATGGTTAATCATTCGGTATTGCAGCAGCACTGAAGACACAAAGCTTTGCTATATCTGTACCTCTGACCTATAGCGGTAACGGCCGCTATATCTGTAAGAATGTGTGAATTTTCAGTTTTTCATTTAACTGGAGGATATCACACAGAAACGTGTGTGTGTGTGTGTGTGTGTACATTTTAAGTTATGGTGGATGAAAAAGGCAACAAAAAACCTCCACCGTTAGCATATAGCCAATAAATAATATCACTCGTGAGCACATTCACATGACTTAGACAGGTCTGCAACCCTGCCTTTCGACCATTATCACCTAGAATACAGTGCTCCCACTGCAGCAAGGGATTCTGGGAAATGACATGCAAATGAGCATACAATGTGTCACTTTTTGCCTGGAATATCTATTTACATGGAGTCCATATAAGCAAATGCAGCCTAGAAATATTGCAAAGCAAGTATTAACCAACCTCACACTGATGATACCCATTAAGTTTGAAACATGTCTGTGAATGGTTTGACTTGCTTTGCTAGTCCCATGCTGTGCTTAAAAGCTGTGTGAACGGCGATGCATTTGCTTAAATGAGCTCCATGTGAATGGATATTCCAGGCAAATGGTGACACGTGTGCTCATTTGCATGTCATTTCCCAGAATCCCTTGCTGCAGTGGGAGCACTGTATGCTAGGCGATAATGGTTGAAAGGCAGGGTTGCAGACCTGTCTAAGACATGTGAATGTGCTCACAAGTGATATTCTATATTGAATATATATATATATATATATATATATATATATATATATATATATATAAAATCAGAAACAGGGCACACACAAAACAAAATAAAAAATAACGGTAAAGGGAGGGGGCATACTGTCCAAAAAGATACAGAAAAAGGAAAAAAGGGAAAGGCACTTACCTTTTTGCATATAGGAGTGCCTGTCCCTTTTTTCCTTTTTCTATATACTGTATATATTGATATACGGTACGAAAAGTTATAGTGGCACTCCACTAAAAATGGCAACTTGCCTGGGTGCATTAGCTGCAAAAATTAGAAGATAGAGACGAGTGAAAGCAGTCACTCCAGGGGTTAGAAAAATGAATAACGTTTATTACCACAAAAAAAAAATATCAATGTTTTGGCTCATTTTTCTAAGCCCAAAGTGCCTACTTTCACTTTTCTCTCTCTCCTCTCTCTTTATATCATATTAAATAATTAATTGGTTTGACTCAACTGTGCTAAGGGTGGGAATGCTTCAAGCCTCCAACTAAGGAAGACGAATGGTTACAAGACAGCCCTATTTAGCTAATTATGTTGCCTATAAGAAAGCACCCAATTGAAAATAAAAAACACTTCCGCATTTATCGGGTTCATTGTTTATGTTTCATATACAGCGTTTCAGATTGAGGGGAGAGACATTGCCTAGCTAACTTTAGTAAGCCCAGCATTATTATGTTACATCCTGTCAATAAAATGAAAACAAATGTGAATGTTTAATAAGAGCAATCAAAGAGTTTCTGGCCAACAGCAACTGGACCTGCTGCTTTGTTTCATCTTGAGTTACAGATATATTAAGAATTATTTTTGCCTTAGTGTCAGCCAGGACTGCAGCAGCAGCAGTGGATTTCAGTTAGACTTCAGCAGCAGTGCAGTACTACAGTGTGCTGTGTGAGATGGGCAAGGAGCCAAGGATAAGCATCAGCATGCAGTATCCAGCTTTGATTGATTAACGAGCCAACTACCTCATTATTAGGCTTCCTGAGAAGATCAGTAAAAACGTAGGAAATGTCTAATTAGCTAATATGCGCCCCCCTCCATCCCCCACTATGAGGGATTAAAACAAACTTTTTGTTCTACTTTCAGTGCTGTCTTTTGCTTTGAACATTAAAATAGCAACGTATTATTGTACAGTATGGGATATAGCTCTATGCAGCACTTTACAACAGAACTATACTGGCAATATAATAAACAGAGAAACATACAGTGGAAGGATATGGACAAACACTGGAACTCCAGGTCCTGAAAATCTTTTAAATATGAGCAAACCTGAGTAATGGCTCATGGAAACAATAACACTGACTTTGAAGCAGGGAAACTTCGTTCAAATACTGGTGTCAGCTTCTTGTGACCTTATGTATCTCACAAAACAGCTCCCACCATGCTCACAAATCAGTCCTGCACTTCTTCCAAACAGTTACTGAGTTGGAAGTCTCTCATTTTCCCTCCTCGTCCCCCGCTACACCCTGCACTCTTGATCCTATCCCCTTACATTGATTCCGCTCACTCTCCACGGTAGCATTTTCTTCACAAACACATCTCTTTAACCTCTGTAAAAACACAGGCTAATTTCTTTGACCTTCAAGCATGCTCCTGTCATGCACATCGGGAAAAAAACCTTCTCTTATCCTCGCTCCCCGTCCAGCTCTTTTCCTCTCTTCTGACTCTCTCCTTGATACACTCCAGTCTGGAATCAGTAGTAACCACTCCACTGAAAAATCTTTAACAAAAGTCACTTATGACCTTCTTAAGACTAAATATTAAAGGCAGTTCACTATATGTATTCTTTTGGACCATTCTGCTGCTTTTGATACCGTTTATCACCACCTCCTTCTGCACACCCTACATTCTATTGACCTCCATGGAATTGCCCTCTCCTGGTTTACATCTTACCTAACTGACTGTATTTTGTGTTTCCATTGATGGCACAGCCTCCTCGTTACTCCCACTCACAGTTTGGTGTACCTCATGGTTCTGTTCTAGAATCTCTTCTCCATTTCCACCTCTTCCCTTGGTAAACTAATACAGTCATTTGCGTTTCACTTTAACCTCTAATAGTCATCTATGATACCCAAATCCACCTCTCCTCTCCTGGCCTCACCCTTTCTGTTCAGTCCTGTGACACTAACTGTCTATCTGTTTGCTCCACATGGATGTCCAATCACTATCTTAAACTTAACATGTCAAAAACTGAACTTATCATTTCCTCTCCTTCCAACTCTACACCTCTACTGGATTTCTCACTTACAATAGATAATTCAACCATAATCCCAGTACCCCAAGATAGATGCTTATGTGTCATTCTTGACTTCTCCCTCTCATTCATCCCACACATTCAGTACCTCTCCAAATCATGGCATTTTTACTGCCACTATATTGGTAAACTGCATCTCTTTGTCATGGAACAATCCACCAACCCTCTTACTCATTCCCTCAATCTCAATCTCATTCTGGTAGGTCTCCCTATCTACCATCTGTCTCCTCTCCAGTCTATTATAAATGCTGCTGCCAGGCTCACGTACCTCAGTAAGCGGTTTTCTTCATGTACATATATCATTTGTGCTATCTAAGAACATTGTGGAAGATAAATACATATTTAACAGAATATATTAAACTTGATGTTTAAATGGCTTTTTATTTTCATCGTCACTCAGTTAATATACTTACAAAAGTGGTATAACTTTGGAATACACAAAAAGTATATGTTTATGTTAGATGTAGCAGATATCATTGCGCCAGTTGGTGTAATAGCATGATAGGCTTTGCCCCTTTTTTGGCGCGTGATTAATACCATTACAATGGCACTGCGCCCGTTGGCGTATAGTGTGGATCCCACTGCAACTCATCAGCACTAGCAATAATGTTTGCTACATCTATATGTGCCCGCTCAATCATGCAAAAAGTTTGGAAATGCAGTCATACTGTAGGTCGGCTTTCACCTGTGCAAGCGTGGCAGGCTGCCAGGTCTTTGTTGAACACATATAATATGGTTTTTGATAAATTATTTCAAATGAGACCATGTTATGATCACGGTTTCTCAAATGTTCCCAGACTTGAATATTTGTTATCACTTCTACATTGTTTGATATTACTAAATCTAGTATTGCCCATCTCAAGGTTGTTTCCTCAAAAACTTAGATCAGCGGTGCGCAAATTGGAGGGCGGGAGATTTTTCTGGGGGGTCGCGGGTGACTGCAGAGGTCCTGTGCTCTTCCCCACGGAATTTAAATTAAATCGCGTGAGGCCTCTGCAACCCACTTACCTTGATTCTGAAGGCTGCTATGACAAGTCACCATGGCAACCGACGCAATGCCATGTGACATCACGTCACATGACCGTCGCCATGGAAAAGCACCATCACATGACCCTGATCGTCATTTAACGCGACAAAAGTGGTGAGGGGGTGAGAGCATGGCGCCGGCCAAACTAAAAAAATAACCACATACAAACAAACACACACAGCTCAGCAGACTTGTCCCCCCCCACCTCACTCCTGCTCCAGCGCCTCTCTGATTGGCTCCCTGCCACACCATTTGACGTGTCACAGCTCGGGATCACAAACTGGCTATAGAACCTGCCGGCTGATGCGTCACAGTGCGCAGTGGGCCTGGGAGCGCGGAGGGACGGGGACAGCCAGGGAGCAGGTATGGGGCTGTTGAGAGGCGCGCACATGGCCGCATGCGCCGCCGGCTGCACTGGGGACCTAGTCTAAGGGCCTGTCCCTGTAGTAGCCACAAACATACAGGGGAATCGGGGCCTAGTTGGGGCCTAGTTGGGAGTCTCTGGCCTAGTGCAGGGGCCTACTAATGCCCTGCACTTACATACTCACCCTTCTGTGTCCCAGCTCCGACTGGCATGGTCTCCCAAGCGTGCCAAATGTATCTCTTGGCTGCTACGTTATCTCTGCAGCCCTATTGGCTGTCTGGCTGCATGTGGTGTGTAGCCCCTGGGGCTGCTGGGATTTGTAGTCCCAGCGGAGCCTATTCCACTAATGGCCGCCGCTCTACACTCTGCGCATGCGCCAGTCTCGTGCATGCGTGGTCACACACAAGATGGCGGCGACCCCTAATAGGTACCACCCCGGAGCACTGGAGCTGTCCTTGCACACTGCCCGCACCTCTCTACCTAACCGGCGGGTCCGCTGCTGACTCTGGCGGCGCCCGCACGTACCGCAGTTCTCCTGCTGCAGCGGAGGTAAGGGGTAGCCCAAGGGGGAGTTCAGAGGGCGACATGGCTACATCTGTTTAGTTCATTATCTCTTTTTGTCCTCCCCCCCCATCCATCCTAGTTTAAAAGTAATTTGTATGAATTATTTCCACGTAGCGTATTGTCAGTTACTGATTCATTTTCTTCTACACATCATAATGAGAGTACTTTTATTCTGTTCTGAATGTAACTTCTATTTCCCTTGTATTCTTGGTGGATATATCAAGGTCAATATATTCCTTGTAGGAAAGATTCTGCTTTTATCTCTTTTAAATCTGGGTCCCTGAAGGTTCAAAGTTGGTTTCTTTTGTGGTTCACTATTAATGCTTTCCCAATACTTTAGGGGTTGTTCCTATTATTTATTTCTGTGGTTGTATACTGTTTTATGCAGGCAGTTCAGAGCATAGTGACATATCCTGCCAGTGATAATTCTCTGTTATATGAGGTATGAATGTGTCTTGAGGCTTTGTGAGAATGGCAAATCATTTCCTAAGACTAAACTTTGATAAAACAGTATCATTATTTTCCCTCATAAAACATATTTTATTTCTCCTAAATAGGAATTAGCTGTCCAATCTAGCACTATTTCTTCCTCTAATTCATCCATGAACCTTGGTTTATGTTTCAAAGCGGTGACATTTCCTTTCCTGTGCAGATGTAAACTTGTAATTGTACTTAGAAAGCATTACGTGTTCTAGCTTAAATTGAGGTATTAGTAGAAAATGAGAGAATGTTAAAACACTGTGCTCCATTACAAGAACCAATCTGCTAAACATCAAACTGCATCAGAATTATTGTTGGGACTCTGCTCACCTAAAATATCCACGAGTGCGTTTCCACATGCGCCCACACCCGCTTCAATTGCACCATTGTCCCATATTATACAGAGGTTAAGCTGCAGTGAGAAAAGGATTCTGGGTAGTGACATACACTATTCCCTGATAAACGGAATAGTGAAACATTGTACATGTTCCAATCAGGTTGCCAGGCATAGGATATTTCCTGCCCAGTGTTGCCCAAATCAAACATAGCGGCTGTACAGTCTGACTGTTTTCTGTCTGCAAAATATATAGTATTCCAGACCGGAGCACAACAGTGCAACAGGTGGAGTAACCTGTGTAATTTTCTGTTATCTCACTTTGTGTTTGAACATACAATACTTTTTATTTTTTTACTCCGTTATTTGTCTCTTGAGGTAGCAGAGCTATTAATCTATGTTTTAATAATCTCCCGGCTCAACTACTGTAATTCTTTATTGATTGGTTCTTCTAAAAGTGGCATTAAAACCACTTCTCTTGCGACGAAAGCAGCAACACGTTCAATTCACTCGTCTCCAAACTTAACAAATACATTTCTGTAATTGTTTGAATTGCATTGATTACCTGTTCAATATGGGATTACATTTTAAATGTTGACTTTTGTATTCAGAGCTTTGCATCATCAAGACACAGATCACCTAAGTGATCTCGTAAATCCATATTTTCCCAGTAGGAAACAGAGTTTTCCTAGGGTCTTATCATATTTTTTAGCTTACCCTGTATGGCGTGATCGTGCTTTAAGGTCACATGGTAGAATCCATTGCTCGGTGGTTCCACCAGCAATTTATCGCTGTAAAAGTAGTTTGAGGATCTGTTTATTTTGGGACTAATTTACACATTTATTGTTAATCTGGTAGGTTTATTAATCATTTTATTGTAAGATGCCATTTGCGTAGAGACTGACTTTCACGTGTATGTACTGCTTTTATCGTACAGTATTCTGGTAGATTTGAATGCAGCCAAACGACTTTAAAATAGCCATGGTTGAATTGTAGTTTGTTGCAGGTTATGATACTAGTGATAATGATGGTCTAGGACATTTTTTCGCTGCGGTTTCACAGCGATCAAATGGCCGCCGGAGCTTAAGACCTTAACCTAAAAAACCCTACCCTAACCCTTACCCTTTAACATATTAAATTTAGCCCCTACCCTAACCACTAAAATCCTTGAACTAACCTCCTTCCCTAAGCACTAAAACCCCATAAATTGTCCCCCTACCCTAATTACTAAAACCCCTTAAACTAACCCCCTACACTAAACAGTAATTAAATTCACCTTAGAAGCAGCCGGTGGTGGGGGAAACCTGTGAGATTTCAGGAGCTCTGCACTCTTTAACTTCATGTGTACGTGAATAACCACTGTGATGATCAATTAAGAAGTAAAACAACCTCCAGCCTTTTACAAGACCAATACAACTGCTTTGGGCCGGAACTAGTCACTCGTGGGCCCCACTGCAAATTAAACCTTTGTAGTGGGTCCAAACACACGACGGAGGCGATGGAGTGAGCCACCCAGGCGGTGAGTGCGGAAGTTGGCTTTGACTTACGGTTTGTTCCAAATTCAGTGCCCAAATTCCTGAATGCCCCCCCCTGCCCCCCTGACACCAGGTAAGCCAAGGTCCCACACCACAGGTAGGGCCTTGGGAGGGTGTTGGAAAGAGGGCGTTTTTAGAAACAGCAGAACACTGTCCTAGTATGTGAAGGACGTGCCCCCAAATGTAGTGGCACATATGGTAATTCTGCCATTGCAACTGCTAGTACTATACTGCAGTTAGATGTTAAAAATTCATTAACAAAAATAACATGCCAGAACCTAATTCATAATCATCAAAGAATATACATTGTATACTTTTCCAGTAGGCACACACCTCATTTTGTCTCAGATTTTTCTCTTTATATAGTGGGTGCCTTTGTAATAATGCAATCAGTTGGAGTGTTGTGTTATTCTGTAAGAGCAAACATAAATAGTTGATAAGGCATTGTTGCTAAAATTATAAGGTAAGATCACAATGTGTCTGAAGGTAGCAAGGAACTGGGATGCACAAACCTTTTTGCCTGCGCCCCCCTGCCTGCTCTCCCCCCTAACCTTTTCTTCAGCGTCATCTGACATCACGATGTCATGTGATGTCACGTTGCCATTTAACCTCGCGGCGTCACTTGACTCAGCCAGCCAGAAGCTGCCGGAGACAGGGTAAGGGATAGACAGAGTCCTTGTGCGCTCTCCCGACATTTAATTTAAATGTTGTGGGGCAGAGCGTGGGGCCTCTGTAAGCGTCACACACCCCACAGCAAATGTTGCACCCCTGGTATAGAGAATATGAACATTAGGAGAATAGACAGACACATACTGTAGTTATAGAATAGGTACAATTTACCAATTAGATGAACTACTGAACTCCTTTTCCTCATCTTTATGCAAAGGTCTGACGTACAGACACATCTTTAACTGCTGTGTGGTTCCAGAACCTGAAGTGAGGTTTTGGGAATTTGTCAGGGAAATGGAATTTCAGGTTCTCACTTTACCTCGTTTTTATGTATGTGGATAGTTTTGACATTTTAAGGAAGTCACTTATCTGAGGTGAGACTCACTTACACTGAATGAATTTACTCACAGAGGTGAAACTTACTAATATTGTTATTTGTAACTAGCCATTTATTGCCACAGTTATAACTTTAAAGTGGTGTTGGTACATTATGTATTTATTTTCAAGAAGCAATCACAATTTTTAATATATTTGTTTAACAATATTAGCTGTAATTATTTGCATTATTACAGAATATAGGACAGTAAAATTCAGTTTGGAAATGGAAAGAATTAGATCAGGCTGGCAATTAAGTGCTACAGTAGCATGATTTGTGTTTTGTATTTTTGTCCTAACAAAAAGAAGATGTAAAGCAAGAGCTATTTATTAATCACGATTTAAAAGAGCAGAATTATATCTAACTATCTTTTATATATTGCTAAAGGGAAAAGATAGGATTAGCATTATAATCCCCATCATTATCTTAGTGGCTAACCGCTAGAGGCTTAGAGGCTTAACCCCGCCCACCACCCTCCCCCACACCTTACCGGGTGGCCTAACCACTCTCTTTGGGGCAAAAAAAACCATCACTCACCCCCACCCCCCAATGAACATACTCCCGTCCCCCTCTAGACTAATGCCGAATATCCCTATTAGCCAAATGTGGCTAATAGTAGTTTTGGAGATTAAGCATAAATAAATGCATATATATGTAGCCCTTTTTGTGAACACCTGAACTAAGGGACTACGGTGCATATGTAGGATTTACCATACACATTTTAAGTTATGGTGGGGGAAAAAGGCAACAAGAAACCTCCATCATATAGCATATAGCAAATAAAAAGATCACTTGTGAGCACATTCAAAAAGACAGGTCTGCAACCCTTATCACCTAGCATACAATGCTCCCACTGCAGCAAGGGATTCTGGGAAATGACATGCAAATGAGCACACAGTGTCACTTTTTGCCTGAAATCCATTTTGCATGGAACCCTTATAAGCTAATGCTCGCTGTTAACACAGCTTTTGAACACAGCATGGGAATCAGATGCAAAGCCAGAGTAACCACTCACAGACATGCTTCAACCTTAATGGGTCTCATCAGTGTGAGGTTGGTTGTACTGGCTCTGCAATTTTCAAGGCTGTAGGATTTACCATACACATTTATATATATGACTAACAACACAAAATGGTCACACTAACACTGGATATCAAAAAAGCAGCAAGAAACCCAGGCATAAAATACAAATCTGAATGATATATAAATAAATCTATAATATAATGCTAGGTGCTAAATGAAATTGAAATATAAAGACACAAAAGAAAACAGAATCTTTAATGAAACACTCAAAAATAACCGCAAATATACATAATATATGAAAATAATCAAAGAATTCATTTTAATTATTAAAATGAATTTAAAAAAATAATTATTTGATTATTTTTATATATTATGTGTATTTGAGTGCTTCAATAAGGATTCCGATTTATTTTGTGTCTTTACATTTATATATATGTATATATATTTAGTTAAGTTATGGTGGGTATATATATATATATATATATATATAATATGCACACACAGCTGTCTCTCACACATACTAATACTCCTTATTTTTCCATCCCTATACACCAATAGGGACCACATAGTATCCACACACACTTTTAGTTGTGCTACAAACTCTCACATTTCCACACCCACCCACACCATTTATATCCACTCTCACTCCACACACACCTTGTGTAAAGCACTGTATATACTGTGGGCTCTCCATTCATTTTTATTCACACTTATACACATACACACTCTTGCTTCACTTGCTTTCAGTAACCCTTTGACACCTCTAGCCATAAAACACATCCACACCGGGGGAAGGACCAGCACAGATAACATTCCAAGAGACACTGTTTATAATTATACCTTTTGCTTCATTCATTGTAACATTGCCGGAAGAAGAGATCAGTGTATCTCGAAAGCTCTCACAAATAAAAGCATTTCGTTAGCCACAGAACGGTATCATCTATTTATTTTTTTATTATTGAAGCTCGGCTAACACGGTACTGATACCTCTACATGTGTGTGTGTGTGTGTGTGTGTGTGTGTGTGTGTGTGTATGTATATATATATATACACACACACACACACATATACACACACACACACACACACACTGCACATATAAATGAAGATAGATGTGGTTTCCCTGCCGGTGACCTCGGAGATCCCATATGCTGGCAGTGAGTGAGCTGTGGAGTTATGCTGTGCCCTGTGTGTGCTAGTGTGTGAAAGCTTGCTCAGAGCAGCTCACACTCTCAGCTCTCCCCGCAGATCGATGGCAATCTGTTAGGTGCTTGGGAAGTGGGGTGGGGAGGGTGGGAGCAGTGTGCTCCTCTATTATAATGCCTTTTTGTATAGTGTTTTTTGTTGTCCTGTTTAGAGCCTGGAGGTATGTGTAATCCTTGCAGATCACATGTGCTAAATTTACCCCCAGGGGCCGGCAGATGTTCCCTGGAAGACAACGGCACGCGACTGACCTCAAACCATGTATGCGTATATATACTTGCATACACACAGTGTGTGTGTGTGTGTGTGTGTTGTGTGTGTGTGTGTGTTGTGTGTGTTGGTGTTGTGTGTGTGTGTGTGTGTGTGTGTGTGTGTGTGTGTGATTGTGGTGTGTGTGGTGTGTGTGTGTGTGTGTGTGTGTGTGTGTGTTTTACCCAGGATCTGTTCTTACCTCTATTCTTTACTTGTGGTTGCTGTAACTACTATGGCAAGGTGAGAGAGCAGCGGAGATAGCTGCAGGGCTCAGCTGTAAGGTTTCAAAGTCTCCATAATAAAGTTGACTCAAACAGATCCCTGGGACAATTTATATCCCACAATTCAATGGGGGGGGGGGGGGGGGTTGCAATGAATTTAATTTACAAGGAATAACTTGTATAAGTATTTTACTGTGTATTTTTGTCATGTTGGATGTAGCATTGGACTTCTCTGTCGTTTGTTGTATACATATGCCACGCTCAATAGCTCTCCTTTTTGACACTTATATATATATATATATATATATATATATATATATATATATATTTTGTGGGGGCTCAGGGGTTCTCAAAAAGAGCTTGCTGGGGTTTTGTGTATTTTGTGTATATGGCAGGATATATTCCTGCAGTCACTGTGAGTGTATATATCAGGATATATTCCTGCAGTCACTGTCTGGATATCTTCGGTCGTAACGTGGAGACAAACGCGTGAGGCCAGGCACCTGTGGTCTAGCTGGTAATGGGGAACATATAGCCATTTGTCGCTCAAATTTAGGGACAAGACGGTCATATGTAGTCTTGTTGCATCTGACATGAGCGTCTGAATCTATTAATGTCACTCACGTATGTCTAGATACTAGAGAAGTGAAGTTATGAGTGTGTTTATTTACTGAGGCAAAGTGGAAAGAAGAAGTTTGGAAGTTTTTTTAATCTATCATAATTCTCACAGCTGACAGGGGCGGGATTATGTTGTTTCAATGGGGGGATGGGGGGAGGGGGGGAAATCGTACTTAAGTCTGTGCCAGGTATTATGAAAATCATAGTTCAACAGAGGTGTGTTTGGACCAAACACGTGATTTCTAATTTCTTTGCCAGTGACCTCTCAGGGAGAAAATCCTGATATATGGTAACATAATGTACAGGGATTTCTGTTTTATCCTGTTATTTTAAGAAACTGTTCTGCATTTACTGTAATTGTATGTTCTTGTAATCCTTTTTCTGTAATCTAAGCACTGTATATTTATATAAATTAAAACATTTAATAAGTGATGCTTTGGGGCTCTGAATGAACGGTTGTACACTCTGGAGAGAGTATTTACATTATCGGACACATTTTGCTACAACAGATTGTGTGTTAAATGCACAGTTCTTTCAAATATCAACAGGGACTGGAGAGCCTGGCAAATACTAATTTTACATCTTTTATTTGCATAATTTCTCGGGTGGTAGCAGCGTATAGATATGATTGCAATTGAGTAAGGGGTTTTCAATTAACTCCTTGAAAGTACCTTGTGGAGGAGAAAGGTGAGTTGGCTAGAGTACCTGTGTGTATTAACCCTGGTTGCATATCTAAGTCACGTGCTCACTTGTGTGCTGTACGTGACAGATGGTATATGGGGATGGATTTAAGGAAGATATTGCTCATTTGAGGGACCTTTGCGTAGGTGAAAAGTGAGACTGCTTGCGAGCTGTGTATTAACCCATGTCCCGTATGCAGGTCACGTGCTCACAGGTGTGCCGTACGTGACAGTATATATAGCAGGGTATATTCCCGCAGTCACTGTGTGTGTATATAGCAGGGTATATTCCTGCAGTCAATGTGTGTGTGTGTAAATATAGCAGGGTATATTCCTGCAGTCACTGTGTGTGTGTATATAGCAGTGTATATTCCTGCAGTCACTGTGTGTGTATATATAGCAGGGTATATTCCTGCAGTCACTTTGTGTGTATATATAGCAGGGTATATTCCTGCAGCCACTGTGTGTGTATATATAGCAGGGTATATTCCTGCAGTCACTGTGTGTGTATATAGCAGGGTATATTCCTGCAGTCACTTTGTGTGTATATAGCAGGGTATATTCCTGCAGTCACTGTGTGTGTATAAAGCAGTATATAACTCCTGACCGGCTCTTCAGCTGATGACATCATTGCTGACCATATCTGGAAGGAGTAGCGCAGGTTGTGTATTCTGAGCGGCTGCACGTGCACACCGAGCGTCGACTCCAACTTCTCAACCACCTGGGGGGGGGGAGGGGGATACACGGTATGGGCAGAGCTGGCTTCTGAAGTGGGAGACGTCTCTTCTCCACCCTCCTTCGCAACCGTCTCACACATCCCTCCCTCTCTTGCACATCCCTCTCTCACATCCCTCCCTCTCTCACACCCGTTTCACACATCCCTCCCACTCTCACACCCATGTCACACATCCTCTCTCCCACATCCCTCCTTCCCCATCTTTCTCGCACACCCCCTCACACTGAAACATATCCCTCCTCTCACCAGTCTCTCATCACACACACACACACACACACACACACACACACACACACACACACACACCCTTCTCTCTCACAGATCCCTCCCTCTCACACCAATCTCCCACATCCCTCCCTCTCTCACATCTGTGTCACACATCCTTGTCTCTCACACATCCCTCCCTCTCACACACCCGTCTCACACATCCTTCTCTCTCACACATCCCTCCCTCTCACCCATCTCACACATCCTTATCTCACACATCCCTCACTCTCACACACCCGACACACATCCTTCTCTCTCACACATCCCTCCCTCTCTCACACCAATCTCCCACATCCTTTTCTCTCACACATCCCTCCCTCTCTCTCACACCCGTCTCACACATCCTTCTTTCATACCCATCTCACACTTCCCTCCCTCTCTATCTTTCTGACACACCCTCACTCAAACATATCCCTGCCTCTCTCACCAATCTCTCATCCATCCCTCTCTCCCACACACACATCCCTCTCACACATCCCACCCTCTCCCCACCACATCCCTCCCTCTCTTTCCCATTTCCACCCTCTCCCATATCCACACCCTCTCTCCTGCACCCCTCTCTCACATCCCAATACCCCCTCCACCTCTCTCACACCCCCCCCCCACCCCACCCCCCCCCCCCCCCCCGTCACCCCTCTCTCTCACCCGTCTCTGGGCCTGTACTAGTTCCTTATCCACCGGGGACACAAACGGTCCCCCACCGTCATTCTCCATAGTGAAGAAACGGAGACTGCGGAGAGACACCTCCTCATCCAGGCGCAGCCTGCGAGACAGACAGAGAGCTCAGAGAGAGATAGAGACAGCTCATCACCCAGACGTAGTCTGTGAGTCAGAAAGAGACAGAAACACCTCTTCATCCTCACGCCGCTCCCTGCCACTCTCTCCCCCTCAATTAATGGCACTCTCTCCCCCTCACTTCCTGGCGCACTCACCTTCACTCTCTGGCACTCTCACGCCTTCACTTCCTGGCGCTCTCTCCGTGACACTCTCTTACCCTCACTTCCTGGTGCTCTCACACAATCACTTGCTGGCGCTCTTGCACTCGCTCCCCGGCGCTCTCTTGCACTCACTTGCTGGCGCTCTCTCCGGCCATCACTCTCAGCACCGGGGTGAGGTCCTCAGCGTATCGACACATAGGACCCGTGCACAGGAAGTAGCAGCGTAAGCCGTGGGCGTTCGGGAACTGGCCCTCATTGGGGACCACCCCTGGGTACAGTGGAGGGACAAGACGTGACTACAGCAGTGACAGTTATTACAAGTGATCGTCAGATAGGGGGGTGGGAGCAGGTGGTTACGGGGGGTTCCTTAGTACGAACAGAGGAATATGGAATATGGCATACTAATCTTACTGTAGCCAATTGTCATCATTATTATTATACTATATGCCATATCACTGTGCTCTCTCTCTCTCTCTCTCTCTCTCTCTCTCTCTCTCTCTCTCTCTCTATATATATATACATACACAAACAAACAGGAGTATATAGACAGAGGGGGCATATATACACAGGGGTACATAGAGGTGATAAATATACAGTGGTACATACAAGGGGTATATATAGAGAGGGGTACATGTATTGTGTACCTGTAGTCGGCTTGTGTCCGTATACTCCATTGAAGAACGCCGGCATCCGTATACTGCCTCCGATATCAGAGCCCACCCCGATCACAGATCCAGCTGTTCCCAGGATACAGCCCTCCCCACCTGTATGTATAGTATGTATAATATAAATATATATAGTTCATTTTAGTTGTTCTCAACCTGTAAAGTTTTGCGATACCCCCTTAAGTGGAGGCGTGCTTTTACTTAAAGAAATTAAGATGCTGATAATGATATACACATGCACACACACGTATGCACTACCCCCAGTACACAACCCTCCCACCTGCAGTCTTCCAAGTCTCTGGCTGGAGCCAAAACATAGACACAATAAATATCACTTATTGATGATTTAAGTGCTTGCCCTTCTCTTTACCTACTGTACTCTACACACTGGGTTCAGAGAAAACGGGACGCCTTTTATTTTTCGTTGTATCTTGCAGAAAACTCATTCAAATTTCAGGAAACTTTGAGCAATTCTAGGCCTGTCACAGAAGATTATTACATTTAAGAATTACTTGATAATCTAATAAATATTCTTTTGGAATTGGCGACATCATAGTGACCTCATCAAGTGCACAGGTACAAAATGGTGTTTAACGAAAGAAGATAAACGCGTTATAAAGTGCTTGAGACAGAGCAAGGATTGTGGTCCAAAACGCTTACATACATAGCTATACTGATAAAGGATGGCCGCTAGGAGGCCTGGAAAAACGAATTTGTATCGTTCAGGAGTGGGAGCAGCTGGATCAACGCGTTACCGATGCTTCAATCAGACAGTTCTTGTCTCCAGGCATGCATTTAGCAGAAGGAGGACATAGTAATCTAAGTGTTTCAGATTTGATTACAACAGATTAATGCATTTACGAGCTACGAAGGAAAAACTACTATTTCTCGCTTAATGATCACGTACCTCCCGCAGTGTATCTGGTGCTTGCTGACATAATACAATGACATCAATTTAGATAACATCAGTTGATTGTCTACATTGTGCTACAATGGTGCAAATTTTCATGGGCATTGAGCTTGCAATATATAAGATATAATGAAAAACAAAAGGTTGTGTGTGCATATATATATATATATATATATATATATATACACACACACATACATACACACACACACACACACACACACATATACATATATATACACACACATACATACAAACATACACACACACACACACACACACATAATTTGACATTAACAATTTATTTAAATAGAATAACAATGACTACAAAAAATATGTAACTTTTATAGGACAAGTTATTCCTTGTAAATTAAATTCATTGCAACCCCTTTTATAGGACAAGTTATTCCTTGTAAATTAAATTCATTGCAACCCCACCTCCCCCCATTGAATTGTGGGATATAAATTGTCCCAGGGATCTGTTTGAGTCAACTTTATTATGGAGACTTTGAAACCTCACAGCTGAGCCCTGCAGTTATCTCCGCTGCTCTCTCACCTTGCCATAGTAGTTACAGCAACACAAGTAAAGATCCTGGGTAAAACCCCCATGCAAGAATAAAGCCCCCTTATTTCCTGCCTGGGTCCATGTCAGGGGGATCTTCTGTCCAGAAAGAAAAGGCTGATGAGCAGCTGGCCCCAGTAATCTGATCTAGAAACAAAGGAAAGCCCCCTTGGTTGTGGGATCACAGGTAAACATGGGAGCTTTGTTATGAAAATCAAGGCTAGAGCAGATGATCTGCGGGTTTTGTTGTTGTTGTACCCATCTCTTCTTGAAGGGAGAGTGGGAGAGGGGTAGTTTGATAGGGGAGGAGGGGCGGATGGGATCTACTGTGCTGCTTATCCATCATCTGCCCTCAGTGTGTGGCAGCTGGGCCACGCGACTTCCCCTTTCTTATTGTAATCAGCACATGCCATTGCAAATACTCCTCCAACCTACATGCTCAGTTTCTTAATCCAAACCCCCAGCACACATTCAAAACACAGGCTGCTCTCGCAACCCCCATATCCCAGTGTGCATTTTACTCCCAGAGCTGTTACACTGAGGATAAAATAAATAAACCTCAATGCCTTTTTTTCTCCCCCCACTGACCCACAGATAAAGACCATGTAATACAATTCTTCAGCATCCCATGTGGGCATGTGCCTGGGATTCTGTATAGACCCCACGCACCTGCTTATATACATGGCAAATACTGTACCCTGGATGCAATTCTTGATCCTGACAGAGTTTATAAATCTTGAAACGCAGATTCGGTAGCATTCCAAGTATGTCAATGTTATACAACTAAACCCCCTCGATCTCTCTCTTTCTAAACAAACAAAAAAAAAAACCTAGATTTAACATTGATATACAGTACTGACATACGTTTTGTGTATGTGATCTTAATATCATTATATTATTATATAATATATATATATATATATATATATATATACACACACACACACACAAATCCATACACACACACACACACACACACACACACACACACACACACACACACACACACCACACACACACACACACCACACCCAACACACACACACACCACACACACCACACCACACACCCACACTATATAAAGAACATTATATAATCACTTTGCACACCAAACTATATATGTGTCAGAAATGTAATTTAATGTTCAATTCAATGTTTTTGTATATCACTACACATAAATATTTCTTCAAACATTTTTTATCATGACACATGTTGACATACATTTTTGAACACTGTCCAAGTGCTCTTTTCGAGTTCCCATACTGTACATGTGCCCAGGTGTCTAGAGACCCGTCTACCATCCCTAAGCAGACATCATATCCCAATGGTGTAGTGTAAATAATGTAAACCAACAGCTGAGGTTCTTGCGCACATACCTATGTAGGAAGAAATGCCTCCACAGGCGAGATTGGAAATGCAGTGTTGTACACATCATGTACATTAAAGTACAAATCAAGACACAACGAAAATACTATTTTGTTCTATTAAATGATTTTATACGGATTATTTATGGGGGTTTAAAACTGAATATGCCTACAGGTATGCATCATATTTTATAACAAAAATATGGAGGCGAGTCTTCAACAAATCAAAATGAAATTAAAATGAATTCTACAAGCAGATGTGAAAAGGATACGTGTAAACCCAGCAATTATTTTATTGTGTGTATTGGCTACATTGAGGCGTACAAAGCAAACAACTAATATTTGTCTTATTAAGAATTCAAAATGGTATTTCATCGAGTAAATTGTACCATGTACTATAGTTATGAAGCTGTTCTAAAGGTAACGTGTGTGTGTGTGTGTGTGTGTGTGTGTGTGTGTGTGTGTGTGTGTGTGTGTGTGTGTTTTATTATGGTTTCTGGTTGCTTTTCTGAAGCTTACAGGACTCCAAGTCTTTGAAAGTCTTTATTATAGGGAATGTTTACATACGATGTTCCACCTGCAAAAAATGCTGGTCAAAGTCTAAAATGCAATACACCCCAGCCAAAATACACTGTTATTAACAAACATAAGAAAATCACTATTTGAACAGTTCAATTGCTTGAAAAGGAGATACAGAAATATAGCACTTGGCCTCTTTCAAGTTACCGCTATTTTCAAAGGTTGCATTTGGGCTTATCTTATTCCTGCTATAGATTCAAGTAAATGTGTGTGCGAAATAAAACAATAAGCCTCAGGAATTCTCTAACAGTGTAAAGAATTATGCAATATAATGTGGGTGGTCTTTTAGACAGTAAAATTCTTGGGGCAGAGGTCTTCTTCCCATACTCTAGTACTGTAGCTTCTATCAATGTCATGTTATTATTATCATTCACACTCCTTTTGTACTGCACTATCAGAGCTTTGTCAATAAATGACTATACTAATAAATGATAGTAAGGATTGCACATGATAATAATGGTGATGACCAAGATGCATTGATCTGATTATGATTCTTTTAATCCAACAGAAAGTTATGCAAAATAAAAACCAAGAGCGTTAAGGAGGAATTTCCCCTTCCAAGTAATTACCTTTACTATATTCCATAATATTGTCATATATCACATGGATAGTACTATTTAGTGGTGACGGGTGGGTTGTCCTGATGGGAATAGCAACTCTGTAAGTATATATGTGACAGTAACTTTCACAATCTAACTAAATAAGTATTAGGTGAACGAGGGAATATTGTCATCGATATCCTCCAATGTCTATGTATGTCTCACACTACAGCCCTTTCTCGCAATAGTTACTTTCTGCTCTGTTGCGCTTATGTCTGTATGG
>WSYH01010715.1:0-22516 GCA_036426205.1 Ascaphus truei | reverse complement strand
TCAGCTATGGTAATGAAGCAGCATTTCTGTATTTTTAATAATATTGTACAGTGAGCAGGGGGTTCCCTGAGCCAGAAAGTAATGCTCAGGGGACCCCCTGCTCCTGCACAATATTATTAAAAATACATTCTCCGTCATCCCGACATTGAACTTCCCTTCGTCCTGGAGGTCGACGCTTCTGATTGCGGCGCTGGTGCCGTTCTTTCTCAGAGACCCACGCCCCAAGATAAGTTACATCCCTGTGCATATTTTTCCAAGAAATTCTCGTCTGCCGAGAGGAACTATGACGTGGGTAACAGGGAACTTCTGGCCGTGAAGATGGCTCTTCAAGAGTGGAGACACCTGCTGGAGGGGTCGAAAGAGCCGTTTACTATTCTCACGGACCACAAGAACCTTCTTTACATAGAGAACGCTCGACGCCTTGGTCCACGACAGACTCGTTGGGTCCTTTTATTTTCCCGATTCGATTTTCACCTTTCCTATATCCCCGGGACCAAGAACGTTAAGGCAGACGCACTCTCCCGAATACATTCTTCTGAAGAGAGGCCAGAGGAATCTTTGTAGACTATCCTTCCGCATGAGAGGATTCTCGCCACGTCTTCTTTTAAGAATCTTGACAAGATTTTGCACTCCCAGAGACGCATTCCCAAGGACTTGGTTGTTCCCGACAACAAACTCTTTGTACCTTCCAAATTTGTTCCAGAGGTCCTGTCTTGGGGTCACTCCTCTAAATCTGCAGGTCATCCAGGTTTTAAGAAGACTACTGATCTCATTCGTCGGAATTTCTGGTGGCCAAGGATGTCTCAAGATATTCTGGAGTTTACCCGCGCCTGTCCCACGTGCGCTCAAAGCAAGACTCTCCGTCAAAAGCCTCAGGGTTTTCTGTTACCCCTTCCAGTTCCCAACCGCCCCTGGTCCCACATTTCGATGGACTTCATCGTGGAGTTGCCCAGGTCCAGAGGAATGAACACTATCTTGGTGGTCGTGGACAGGTTCTCAAAGATGTCCCATTTCATTCCACTTAAAGGATTACCCACCTCCCCCGCCCTTGCTGATATCTTTACGGAGCAGATTTTCCGGATTCATGGGATCCCTTCGTCCATTGTTTCTGACAGAGGTTCTCAGTTCGTATCCAAATTTTGGAGAGCTTTCACAAAGAGATTGGGCATCTCTTCTTCTTTCTCTTCCGCCTATCATCCTCAGTCCAATGGACAAATGGAGAGAATCAATCAATCCCTGGAGAAGTACCTGAGATGTTTCATATCCGATTTCCAGGATGATTGGGCTCAACTCCTCTCTTGGGCAGAGTATGCCGTCAATTCTGCCAAAAACGAGTCCACCCGGGAGTCGCCCTTCTTTATAAATTATGGGTTCCACCCTCCCTGTCTTCCCATCCCCAACATTCCTTCTGGAGTACCAGCCGTAGATGAACGCATTTCTTCCCTCCAAACCGCATGGTCCAGGATTCAGTCTACCCTTCTCAACTCCTCCCGCAGGTCGAAACTACAGGACGATCGTCTTCGTCGTTCGGCGACCAGTTACAAACCAGGGGATTTGGTATGGCTCTCCTCTAAGAATATCCACCTCAAGGTACCATCTCCTAAACTGGCACCCAAGTTCCTGGGTCCCTTCCCTATTTGTGAACAAATCAATCCCGTGGCATTCCGGCTCCAACTACCACCCATTATGAAGATTCCCAATGTCTTTCATGTGTCCCTCTTAAAACCATTTATCTCCAGTCACTTCTTTCCGGATCAGACTCGTAAACCGGATCCCATTACTGTACAAAATAACGAGGAATACAAGGTTCTCTCTTTTGGATTCTCGCCTATCCAGGGTCAGCTCCAGTTCTTGGTGCAGTGGAAGGGCTTTGGCCCTGAAGAGAGATCCTGGCTTCCTTCAAAGGACATTCATGCCCCGGCTCTTCTTAAGTCCTTCAGGAAAAAGTTTCCAGAGAAACCGTTCTTGGAGAAGGGGGTACTGTCAGGAATCGGCGTTCTCCACGCTCCTCACACAGAGCACTCCCTCCCCGAAGGGAGCCCCTGGACACACAAAACAATCCCTCCCTCCCCGCCCCTGCCGCCGTCGCGGGATGACTCCCCTCGGCGATTCCTCTGTACAGCGCCACGCGCGCCCACGCCCTCCTGCACGCACACCTGCACCATCCACTGGCTTGGTTCACGCGCGTACACGAGTTACGGAGCACGCTCAGTCTGCACACTCTTCTTCCCGTCCCCCGGACCTCAGGTTCCGCCCCCGCACACTGCACGAGCATACTCAGGTTACCAACAAGACTCACCTGGCCTGTTATGCCTGCACCAATCTGCAGTGTCTCCCTGTAGCTCTTCCTGTCCCGCCTCCGTTCCTAATTGGACCTTCCTGCTTTATCTAGCTCCTCTCTGCTCTCAGTCTTTGCTCGACATAGTCTCTGTATGGAAGTACTTCTGGATTCTCTCAGTGTTTTCACAGGTTCTGACGCGGCTTGTACGACTACCCACTCTGGTTCTCGATCTCGGCACTCCTTGGACAACGCTCACTCTGGTAACCCCTTGAACACGGCTTGGACTATGACCTATCTCCACTCTCCACTCCCTGACCTCGGCAAGGCATTCATCACTCTCTCTCTACAACCGGTACCGGCAAGTATTGTCTACCTTACTACACCTGGCCTGGCAACACTTTATACCACACTCCTGACACGCTCCCTTTGCTGCGGGTGCGTGTATTACCACTTCCCCCTTTAGCTCAGGGGACGGGTCTGGTCTGCGGGCAGCACCGGCGTAACAAGGACATTCACACAGAAAAAACATTACGTACAGTATGCTTCTGGTCTTGCATGGCTGATAAGAATATCTGCACTGTAATTTGGCTAGAATGACTTCACAAGGCATATCCTTTTTTTTTTCCCCCTCTCTCAAAGGGATTCATAAATGAGTGATTTGAAGAAACACTTTATGTAATGTTGTTTTTTTTATATTTCATCAATTTCAAGATTGTTCAAATAACAACATTATCATTTTAGCAATGACATTGCTTCTAACTGTATAATTCGGCTTTGCAGGTGTAATTTATTCTGGCAAGAATATTTGATCAATTTTTACATGGTCAACCCAGAATGACACAAAGATAAAACTAGTTACGGAGCTGCACCCTCCCCCACACCTCCCTCAGTAAATCGAGCAAAAGGCATTTGGCTCCTTATCAACACCTCCACTCCCTCGGGTCATGGGACCTTAAACAAGAAAGTAACATTATGTTTATCCTTTTGTTCTTGGCCGAGAATTTACTTTGCCTGGTTTCACGTGCATGCGCATGCCTGAAAAGTCCTGCATACAAAATGGTCTACAATTACTTCACTGCCAAAGTAAAATTCAAGTACCCCCCCGCCCCCATAAAAATAAAGTCATATTTTTTTTTCTTGAACAGGCCATAATAAATGAGTACTTTTAGGGAAAACTTTATTATGCATTTTCTCTCAAATTTTATCAATTTTTACATTTATAAAGTCACTATTTTACTATGTTGTTGCATTTTGCATTATAATTAGACCTTGCATGTGTAATTAAGCCAGGGAAGAACCCCCCCCCCCCCCCTCAAAATACTAATAATTTTTTTTTGGGGTGGGGGGGATTCTATTCAATGCTTTCAACTTTGGGTAGGCTTGGTCTGCTTACAGTATCATACGGTTTATGGAAATATAACACTCACACGGTACAGTCCTAAATTTTATTGTATTTTACAACAGTTTAAATGATTTCATTCAACTTTAATCATGTAGGCTCATCAGAGCATTATGTACACCAAGATTAAACATTTTGGTGCACCTCCCCCCGCCCCCCACCCTCCCACACACACTCTCAATAAAACATCCACAAACAAAGACACATCTGTATTAACGTTTCAGGTTTGGCTAATCTGTTTTTATTCCATGGGGTTGAGCTAAATCAGGGGTTTATCTGAGTCACATCTGCCGGTGTAAACGACCTTTTGTCATTTAGAGGGGTGATTAGGACAAACTATTGACTGTTATTACAGTGGTGTGAAAAAGAAAGTACTCCCCCTTTGAATTCTATGGTTTTACATATCAGGACATAATAACAATCATCTGTTCGTCAGCAGGTTTTAAAATTATGTAAATACGACCTCAGATGAACAACAACACATGACATATTACACCGTGTCATGATTTAACAAAAATAAAAACAAAATGGAGAAGCCATGTGTGAAAAACTAAGTATACCTTACAATTCAATAGCGTGTAGAACCACCTTTAGCAGTAATCGTTTTCTGTATGACTTTATCAGTCTCTCACATCGTTGTTGAGGAAATTTGGTCCACTCTTCTACTTTGCTTCAGTTCATTGAGGTTTGTGGGCATTTGTTTATGCACAGCTCTCTTAAGGTCCTGCCACAGCATTCCAATCGGGTTGATGTCTGGACTTTGACTGGGCCATTCCAACACCTTAATTCTTTTCTTTTTCAGCCATTGTGTTGTAGATTTGCTGGTGTGCTTGGGATCATTGTCCTGTTGCATGACCCAATTTCGGCTAAGCTTAAGCTGTCGGACAGATGGCCTCACTTTTGACTCTAGAATACTTTGGTATAAGAAGAGTTCATGGTCAACTCAATGACTGCAAGGTTCCAAGGTCCCGTGGCTGCAAACCAAGCCCAAATCATAACCCCTCCATCACCGTGCTTGACAGTTGGTATGAGGTGTTTGTGCTGATATGTTGTGTTTGGTTTTCGTGGCGCTGTGCATTATGGCGAAACATCTAAACTTTGGTCTCGTCTGTCCAAAGGGCATTGTTCCTGAAGTTTTGTGTTTTGTTCAGATGTAACTTTGCAAACCTAAGCCGTGCTGCCATGTTCTTTTTAGAGAAGAGGCTTTCTCCTGGCAACCCTTCCAAACAAACCATACTTGTTCAGTCTTATTCTAATTGTACTGTCATGAACTTTACCATTTAACATGCTAACTGAGGCCTGTAAAGTCTGAGATGTAACTCTTGGGTTTTTTGCAATTTCTCTGAGCATTGCACGGTCTGACCTTGGGGTGAATTTGCTGGGACGTCCACTCCTTGGAAGATTGGCAACTGTCTTGAATGTTTTCCACTTTTGAATAATCTTTCTGACTGTAGAATGATGGACTTTAAATTGTTTGGAAATGGCCTTATACAACCCTTCACAGTAACAATTGCTTCTCTAAAATAATTTCTGATGTCTTTCCTCCTTGGCATTGTGTTAACACACACCTGAATGCTCCAGACCAACAAACTGCTAAAACTTTGTCTTTTATAGAGGTGGTCACACTTGCTGATGATCAATTAATCAAGGGCATTTGATTAGCAGTACCTGTCTGCTACTTAGCATCTTAATTCCTATGGAAGCAGTAAGGGTGTACTTAGTTTTTCACACATAGCCTCTCCATTTTGACTTTATTTTTGTTAAATAAATCATGACACGTGTAATATGTCATGTGGTGTTGTTCATCTGAGGTTGTATTTACCTTTTTTAGACCTGCTAAGGAACAGATGATTGTTATTATGTCCTGATATGTAAAATCATAGAATTCAAAGAGGGTGTACTTTCTTTTTCACACCCCTGTATGCACACAGTACAATTAGCTTGACATTCCCCCCCTCCCCCATCCAGAAGTGTTGCATCTGTGAAAGGAATAAAAATGCCTGCAGGATTAGTGAATTGAAGGCCATGACTGGTTAACTCTATTGAAAGCCACACAAAACGAATAAACTACAGTATAACTTGCCATACATGTAAACTATAATGAATTTTTAAATACAATAGGTAATACACACATATAATACAAATACTATACATACAGTTCTGTATATAATGAAGTATATATAAATTGGAGAGTAAGCGCAGACATAAAATGGTTAACGTTCAATTACCTTTAATAGAATGCTAACATTTAATCAGGTTATTGTCAGTACCATACTTACCTGTACTATGTTTACTGTACCTACCTTACTACAGCACAGCATTCCTATTATGCTCTAAAAGAATGGGCAAAACTTTGCTAATATTGTCTATGTAGTTGTTGCATCTTTGTATAGTAAGTACTGCTGCGACACACTTTATTCGAGCAAATATCCAGTATGTACCTGGCAGATAAAAAACAAAAGAACAAGGCGCACAACGCACATAGTGTAGTAGAGTTAAAAATGTGACTTTATGGTTAAAAGTAAATATATCTGCGTACATCAAGTGAGAATAAACAAGCAGTTGGTATTCTTGTATACATTCCCTGAAGAAGTAACCCAGTGTTACGAAACGCGTTGGAAGAGAGGTGTCTATGCTCTTCTCCCCCCATCCTGTGTGATTCTGGACACTGTTTAGTAGCCGCCTGCCAAGTATCCCTCCCCGCTGCCAAGTACCATTGGACTGACACGCACGCTGTGCGTTCCACGAGAAGCATCGCAGAAGTTGAGGAGCGACTCGTGACGTCATCGCCGAGCGCACAACGAGGAGTGGCGGCAAACGGTGCAGTGATCCACAGACGCTGATTCCTGCGGCTCTTTTACCATCCTGTGAGCTGTGTGCTCTGGGGCTTTCTCTACAAGGGACTTATCCACACTACCCCTAAACGGAGGACGCTGTAAGGGACAGATGAGACGTCTCCTGACCCACTGCATGCCGAGATCCATCCGAGGGCGTCGCACAGTGTCATCTCCTGGTGTGGTAAACCAATATACCAACTGCTTGTTTATTCTCACTTGATGTACGCAGATATATTTACTTTTAACCATAAAGTCACATTTTTAACTCTACTACACTATGTGCGTTGTGCGCCTTGTTTTTTGTTTTTTGTCTAGTTCCTGGGGTGTCGAGCCACCCCCAAGAAAGGCTGCAGACCCACGATTAGTGCAAGATCCACATTTAAGGTCTACAACATTGTTTGTTTAATCACGGTGCACTGTTCACTCGATATTTGCTGTTCACTAGTTATTAGCTGCGCACTGTCACTTTTTTCTTCTATGTACCTGGCAGATACCTGGAATGCGCCGCTCCTTACCTCTGACAAGCCCCGTTGCGTTTGCCTTCCCAGCCATGGTTCATGCCTGGCTGACGGGCGGCTGATCTGTTAAATGATAATGATTAGGATTTAATAGGCTGCAATGCTTCGCGTGTCTACCAGATGGCATAAATTCATGAATTGTAATGCAGTATATATATATATATATATATATATACTGTGCAGTATTGCAGCCAGCGGGAAAAAAATGCTTCAATCCCTGCCTGGAAAATAATGCAATGCACTCGGGCAGAAAACAGTCACAAACCTCAATACACCCGAGTATACCCGAATTCGTGGGACTAGCCGAGCTCGAATAAAGTGTGTCGCCAGTGTATGTCGTTCCAGAAACTCATTATTCCTCTATTTTGGACGGTTTAACAACCTTTCTTAAATGATCCTTCATCTCATGCCATACCAGTTCGATGAGGTTCAAATCTGGTGATCTGGAACGGGAGGGGGAAAAAATAGCAAATTAGTTGAACAGATACTGTTTAAAACAATGAGAAAAAGTTCATGTACACTGGAGCCCTTACTCCGGTGACGTCTTAACCCAGTTGATACCGCCTCACAAGAATATAGGTAGTAGAGGTGGTATGTTTAGGGTCACTGTCCTGGAAGAACCGGTGACCATCAGATGGGAAATCATGACTAATGTATTCAACAATACGGATTTTCTCTTGGAAAAATACTTTGTCCATGATTCCTGGAACAAGAGAAGAAAAAATTATATTCAAACTGATCATTAGGGTACAGAATACACTACAGCTGTACTGTACAGTGCATAATGCTACAGCATGTGTCTTTGTACATTACATTATTTTACCCTCAAATATGATGATGAATCCTGGTCCACGTCTAGAGATCACACCGCACACATGCATTTTTGGCTAATCTGGTTTTTAATTCTATGGGGTTTAGGCTGAGCACCTCAGATGGTGTAAATTACCTTTTGTCATTGAGCGAGGGGGGGGGATTAGGACAAACTATTGACTATTATTATGCACACAGTACAATAAGATTGTACATTACCCCCCCACCCCCCTTCCAGAAGTGTTGCATCTGTGAAAGAAAAAAAATGACTGCAGGATTTTGAATTCATTGACTGGTTAACACTACTGAAAGCCACACAAAATGAATAAACTACAGTATAATTTGCGGTACATGTAAACTATAATGCATTTTTAAATAAAATAGGTAATACACACGTCTAATACAAATACTATACATACAGTTCTGTATATAATTAAGTATAAATAAAGGGGAGAGTAAGTGCAGACATAAAATTGTTAACTTTCAATTACCTTTAAAAAAAGGCTAACATTTAATCAGGTTATTGTCAGTACAATACTTACCTGTATTATACGTACTGTACCTGTACTTACCTTATTACAGTACAGTATAGTACTGTACCTTACTACATGCCGGTGGCATTCCCATTATGCTCTAAAAGTGCTGCTAATGGTGTCTATGTAATTGTTGCATCTTTGTACAGTCAGTATGTCATTCTAGAAACTCATTATTCCTTGTATTAATTTCTCCTTTTTGGACGGTTTAAAAACCTTTCTTATATGATCCTTCAGCTCATGCCATACCGGTTCGATAGGGTTCAAATCTGATGATCTGGAATGGGAGGAGAAAAAAATGGCAAATTAGTTGAACAGATACAAAACAATGAGAAAAAAAATCATGTACACTGGAGCACTTACTCCAGTGGCGTCTTAACTCAGTTGATACCACTCGCAAGAATAGGCAAGAGTCTGTAGGTTTAAGGCCATTGTCCTGGAAGAACCGGTGACCACCAGATGGGAAATCATGCCTAATGTATTCAACAATACGGGTGACTATTTGCTCTTCGAAAAATACTTTGTCCATGATTCCTGGAACAAGAGAAGAAAAAATTATGTTAAAACTGAACATTAGGGTACAGAATATACTATAGTTGTACTGTACAGTGCATGTGTCTTTGTACATAATTTTACCCTCAAGAATGATGATGCATCCTGGTCCACATCTAGAGATTGCGCCCCACACATGCATCTTCACTGGGTGCTTGGGACGTGGTTTCAGAGATAGGCGTCCTTTTTTATGGAATGCAAAAGTGGCAAATCTCTCTAGGAAACAGTTGTCTCGTCAGAAAAGATAGCATCCTGAAAAGTCTCGCCACTTTCGATCCAAGCCCCTGCTTGATCCACTCTTTTTACCTTGTTGGCATCCCTTATTATTGGATACACTGTTAAGACAAGGAAGAATTTTACAGGTACAGTAGTGTACAGTACAACACTTTACCTGTACTGTCCTAACTAAGGCACAGAAATTCCAGTATCAATACTGTTCTGAAACTCTGTTCTGTAAATTTGCATACTACAGTATTGCATTATACGAGACTATATTACAGTAAGAAACTTACTTGACACGTCCATATTTCCATCCCAATTGGCATCTCGTCACCCTGATGTGGTCTCAGATGCTGTGATATTGTGACTGTTCTCTTGAACAGTCTTGTAACGGATCCGCACCTTAGTTTACTGCTTACCTTGCCTTTCAGACCTGTGCAGTCCTGGAACACTTCCCCTGATATGTACTGCAGCCTGGATTCACTCATTAAAGCAATACTGTCACACGCCCCTTCAGCTATTGGTTCACTGACCTTTAAATACAGCCTTCCCACAATGCTTCCCTGCTGAGCATAATCCTTCCTGGATGTCACACGTGTTCTGCCACAAGCCCTAGGCTTGGCTCCGTTGTGTATTAACCTCTCTAGTTCTATTCCCTAGTTCCTGAGGCCTGCTGCTAGTCTTCATGCAGGGGCCTGTGTTCCCTGAGTATCCTGAGTATCCTGAGGCCAGTTACTACTCTCTACGTAGAGGCCTGCTTTGTTGAGGCCTGCTGCTAGTTTCACGCAGAGGCCTGTTCCTGTCTCCTGTGCTGAAGCACAGTACTCTCCAGTGTGTACTTCAGCTCCCTGTTTCCTGAGGCCTGCTGTGCTTCCATAGCAGAGGCCTATCTGCTGGTTCCTGAGGCCTGCTGCTAGTTTCACGCAGAGGCCTGTTCCTGACTCCTGTGCTGAAGCGGAGCACCTTCAGTTTATACTTCAACTCCCTGTTTCCTGAAGCCTGCTGCCATTCCCTTAGCAGAGGCCGGTCTACGAGTCCTGAGGTCTGTAGCTCTCTCTCTCCTTGCGCAGGCCCGCTCTGGACTCTTGTGCTGAAGCACTGGTTTACCAGTGCTGCCAGGCAGTATGCCCACTCCGGTCTGCCTACCCCTTCCTGTGACCAGTACCATGGGCCGTGGTCGCCGCACGCGCAGAACCCGCTCCCGCCCTGCAGCTATTACGCTGAAGCGGGTCCTAGTTGACTCCCTGTTGCCGAAACCCTGCTTGGATAACATTTACCCTGAAGTCCCCAATCCTGACCCTGGCTTGTCCACTAATGTTGCTGCCTTCTCCAGTCCCGACCCTGCTATGTACGACTACGAACTGCACAATCCGGATCAGCCTGCACGGTCTAAGGTCGGTGCTTATACAACCCCACCTCAGCCACGCGGTCCGACCCTGGTTTGTGGCGAGCACAACCGTGACAAGTCTTGACTGCACAGCGCTCATCATTAGCCTCGCTGATTTCGTCCAGCAGACGTTTTGCCGTCCTGCAGTTTAAAGGAAAAGAGAAGAATTTGAGCAATAAAAGCAGAAAGAGAAAAAATTAAAAAAACATTTTATATTTTCTTCTCAAAGTACGGTAGTACAGCAATTGCTTGGGCCTAAAAATTGAAAAGAAAACAGGTAAACAAAAACATCCTTTTTGATATGCAAGAAGCTTTTTGAGTAATACAGTAAAAGCAGAAAGAAACCAAAAAAACTTACTGTTGTGACTGGGGGACTCCACTTAACACTTTTTGTCTGACCATGGGCATGATAGCTGACAGTGCTTTGTGCTAAATCGAGGCCCGAATTCAATAACCAGCATTTGATCTGTAAAATTCCATGTCCTTTCTTGTAAATGTCCTGTATTCTCATGCTGAGACCCTTTGAAATAACTTTCTTCGGCATCGCTGCTTTAGAAAATAAATCAAGCAGACAGCAATGTGTCTTCAATGTATATTCAGTGTGTATTGAATCAACGGAAGTGATGGTGTATTTAGAATGTAATGCACCTCGCTCAACAGGTTAAGTACTGTATACGCACACTTAACACCTGCAGCTCGTGTCCATTCAAATATGGACACAGTGCATAAAAGGTGAAACAAATTGCATAGCCTCCCACATGCTGATCTCTATCTGAATGGGCACTTTAACAGATGCTGTATTGTGCATTCTTCCATCTGCTTCCATGATCAACCCCAATTCTACGGATGCAGGAACCTGCTTTCTTCTGCTGTGCCGACCACGAGAAAGCAAAAGTCGGAAGCTGTTTTCAAGCCAAAGGTGCCTAGAGAAAAGGTTTCGAAGGTTCCCAAGGCAACAAACCTTGGCCCTTGCTTTGTGAAGAAGAAAATGGCCAAAATTCACAAGGATCAACTTGTTTGGACAGACACCAGAAGTGCCCATGCATCCACCGAAGCTGAATAGGACGAACATTTTCTGTTTTTCATGTCTGGAGCAAAGACAACGTGCCAGAACCCCCCATCCCCCCTGGTGCAGGAAACTCTCCCAGAAATACTGCCAGGTAGGACACACACCATGCTCAAATCCATGTATGCCATGTCCCACCCCCCCAAACCGTAAGTTACTTTAAAACCTCTAGTCCTACTTTAAAGTGTAGTAGCACATGCAATGCATGCTTTGTCTCCTCCAACCCCCCTCAAAAAATAGAAGATACTACTTAACAATGGACTGTACTGGCAACATGGTATACTCATTTTTTCTATTTCTGTTTTCTATTTTGCATGTATGGAGCTGGACAAAGACAACTTACAGGAAAACCCCCATTGGTGCAGCAAACTCTCCCAGCAATACTGCCAGGTAAGACACAGTGTTCAAACCCATTCATGCCATATTCCTTCACCCCAAGTGCCCCCAAACCTAAGGTACTGTAAACCTCTAGTCCTATTGTAAAGTGCTGTAGCCCATGTCATGCATGCTTTGTCTCCTCCAACCCCCCACCCCCCCCAAAGCAGAAGATTCAAGGCAGGGTAGTCATAATGTACTGTTTCCCATATCATGCCCTTTCTCCCCAAACACCACAAAAATCTGGATTGAATAATGTACGGTGCGATTGTAAATATATAATATTGTCTCTTTCTTTACGGACCAAGATCTCCACGAAGCACTATCCATTGAGAAGAAGAAAAAGACAAGATTGTAAATTTGGAAGAAGAGGCGACGTTGTATTTTTGTATTATGCATTTTGTCTTTGTTATTCATAAAAATATAATGTTTCATTCTTTACATATAATTTTTTGGTGTGTTCATTTTTTACTGTTTACACACTTACAGTAGTACAGGTACAGTATTACACCGGTAAACGGCAAAGAGACAAGAACCCACTAGTAGTACTCGGTACCCTCAAACCAATGTAATATTATAATGTTAAAAACAATCCTTAATGTTAAACTGATTAAAATAATGAGTCTTAAAATACAACGAAGGACACACATATATATTAACCCTAAGATGAGCGAATATGACACTCCGGGTTATACAAAAGTATGAACAGATGAGGTGAATTAGATCAAATGTTCAGAAGGGAACTGATGTGCAGTATTCCCTGGGTGTAGTTGCTTAGGTGCGAGCAAGGGTGAGGGAGGGCTGCAAACCTGTCTAATGTGACAGATATGTCCCTAGGCAGTGTATTATAACCACAGTACTACACCGTACCGTACATAAAGTTGTAAAGGCATTTAAATATATATAAATATCTGACAAACAGTACCATATACAGCAGGCCTGCACAAGATACGGCCCGCGATGAGATTAAAAAAAAAACTTTAAAAAAAAAAATGGCGGCGATACACCGCGGTCCCGCGGGTGAGGTGAGGTGCAGGGGAGGTGAGGTGCAGGGGAGGAGAGGTGCAGGGGAGATGAGGTGCAGGAAGGGTGATGTGAGGTGCAGGGGAGGTGAGGTGCAGGAAGGGTGATGAGAGGTGCAGGGGAGGTGAGGTGCAGGGGAGGTGAGGTGCAGGAAGGGTGATGTGAGGTGCAGGGGTTGAGGTGCAGGGGTGATTGGAGGTGTAGGGGGGGTGATTGGAGGTGCAGGGGGGGTGATTGGAAGGGGAAGGAGGAAGGTGATTGGAGGGTGCAGGGGGGTGATTGGAGGTTGCAGGGTGGGATGGAGGTTTGCGGAGGGGGGCGAGGTTGTTTGATGATGGCGGTGTGATTGGAGGTGCAGGGGGGGTTCATTGAGGGGGTTGTGGGGTGGTAGCATTGGGAGGTTGCAGAGGTGGGGGTCATTGGAGGTGCAGGGGGGTCATTGAGGTGCAGGGGGGGTATTGGAGTGTCAAGGTGGGGGTATTCATTGGAGGTGCAGGGGGGTCCATTGGAGGTTGCAGGGTGGTTGGTTGGAGGTGCAGGGGGGTCATAGGGTAGTGGAAAGTGGCCGGGGGGCGTATTGGAGTGTGCAGAGGGGGTCGGTTCATTTGAGGTGCAGGGGGGGGGTCATTGGAGGTGCAGGGGTACATTTGGAGGTGCAGGGGGGTCAGTGGAGGTGCAGGGGGGTCACTGGAGGTGCAGGCGGGGTCATTTGAGTGCAGGGGGGGTGATGGGTGAGGGCGGTGGAGGGTGAGGGGGAAGGGGGCGAGGGGATGGGGGTAGGGAAGGGGGGGAGGAGTGAGTGTGAGGTGCAGGGGGGGAGAGGGATGTGTGAGGGGCGGGTGGAGGTGCCAGGGTGTGAGGTTGATCAGGGGGAGACGAGAGTGAAGTGAGGGGCAGGGGTGGAGAGTGACTTGTTGAGGTGCAGGGGGGAGAGTGATTCTGAGATGGGACAGGGGAGAGTGATGTGAGGGCAGGGGGGGGAGAGGGTGTTGAGGTACAGGGGGGGAGTGATGTTGAGGTGCAGTGGGGGGAGAGTGATGTGAGGTGCAGGGGGGAGGGAGAGTGATGTGAGGTGCAGGGGGCGAGAGTGTGTGAGGCAGGGGGGAGAGAGTGAGTGAGGTGCGGGGGTAGGGTGACATGTGAGGTGCAAGGGGGGAGAGTGAGTGAGTAGGGTAGTGACTGAGGTGCAGGGGGGAGAGTATGTGTTAGGTGCACGTGGGGGGGGAGAGTGATGTGGAGGTGCAGGGGATGAGTGGAGAAGATGTGAGGTGGCAGGGGGCGGGAGTGGTGTGAGGTGCAGGGGGGAGAGTGTATGTGGGGTGCAGGGGGGAGAAGGATGTGGAGGTTGCAGGTGGGGTGGGATGTGTGTGGTGTGCAGTGGGGTATTGTGTGTTTGTGTGAGAGATGGTAGTATTATGTGAGGGGGAGGTAGATGGGGTATGAGAGATAGATGGGGAGGTATCGCAAACGGTTGATAGTTGAGGGGGGTTATTGGGGGATGATCTGAGGAATATAATGAGAGGTGCTGGACGGAGAGATGATTGATGATGATGATGATGATGATGATGATGATGATGATGATGATGATGATTTTACCCGTGCGGCCCACATTTTTTTTCCTTGGAGCATTTCGGCCCTTCTCGCTTTACGAGTTGTGCAGGCCTGATATACAGTATATACATCTTGAAATTAAGTTACTTTTAGTGCTTATATAGTACGATAAAAAAAATAAAGTACTGATGTACATAGTATATCTAAATACTGTTAATCTTTGACATACAGTTCCCAATAAAAAAATCTTTAAAATGCAGTACATACTGTAATGTAACATTCTAAATGCATTTAAATATATAAAAATGTCTCATTGAGATACTGTACAGAATACTACAGTATATAACTACAGTATACTGTAGCACATAAATGGTGTTTTTACTATATACAGTACAGTACTGTACAACAGATACACAGAGAGCAGTACTACTTTACAACAGATACAATTGACAATTTGATATACACGAATGCACAGAAATGTGTTTACACGCATATGCGTTTCAACAAGGTTCCAATTTGACATACATGCATGCGCAGAAATGTGATGACACGCATATGCATTTCAACAAAGTTCCAATTTAACATAAATGCATGTGTGGATTATATATTTTACATTCGGAAGGAGAGCAAAGTTGTAATTTTGTATTATTCGTTTTAACTTTATTATCCTGAAAAAATAAAATATTTAATTTGTTACAGTTCGAGAATTTTTGTATGGCTAAAAGTTAAGGAGCCTCAGGAAGAACTTATTTCCCATGTACTGTACTGTATACAGTATGAACTCATATTTTGAATCTTCAATTTACAATAACACACACACTTGAAGTACTGTACTGGAATAAAAGACAGGTTGAATTGCAATTATATTTTTTAAGACAATAATTTTGCAATTTTCTGCACTCGATCAAAACACTATTAAACTCGCGTCTTAGCGCGGGAAAATTTCAAGAAATCTCGAACCAACACAGGGTATGCAAACGAATACAGCCCGTGAAATGATCAGATAACAGCCGCTGCATCTGTAGGAAACACTTATCTCATTGTCACTGTAGTTTAGAAATGCATGGCAGGAAATACCTGCAAATGAACGGAGCATATCCAGCCCCGGACTTCTAAGACACCCCACTGGCGTGCTGCCAGGATGTCTGAAAAAGTCCAGAGTTGAAAGGACCCGACCTACTAACGTGTGAAGTGGGGAGGGAAAACCCAAGTACTCCCATCTTAGTGTAAAGTCTGGGCAGTCTAGCAGATAGTGACTCACCCAGACTGAGTGTCACCAGGTAAGGAGGTTGGGTCTCATATGCTAAGCGGCAAAGGTGCGAGGTACGCGCATGCCCTTAACAGAATGAGAATATTCCTCTGCCAGGCATGCTAAGTATTGGCAACTCTGGGATAGGTGGGAAAAGTTATTCCCACGGAGTGATAGGCTGCACAGGTTAGGTATAGGAGTTGTAACCCTATAAGAATCCGTGCAACCCATCGGGAACCAGCCTGATCTAAGATTCACCTTGTAACAAGATTAACACAGTACAGGGGGATCTGTGGGGTGTAAACCCATACTGAGGCATATTTATGTGTGATGATACAAATACGTACATTTTGAGGCAATTATTACCACACAAATTCAAGGGTTTCTCATGTTTAGGGGTCACACATTTACTCAGTTCTTGTTTCCAAGATTTCGTTTTGGGAAGAAGTTTTTTTCGTTTGCCCCCATCCCAGTAAGTGTATTTAAAGTGTAATTGTTTAACATAGTGTGTATGTCATTTGTGGAAATAAATTACAATTTATTTTATCTCTTCGCTTTGCTCAATCAAAGGATCTGGGTATAAATGCGTTAAAAGTGCTGGTCTCCCGCTTTTTCTAGTGGCGGCGGTGGGCTCTGATTGAGCCTCTGGTATAGCATCCTGTGGAATCCCATAGCATAGCAGGAGACTCGAAGATTGCGAGCTCCCAAGGCAAGAGGTATCATTCACATGTTTCACAAGAGTACGAAAAAATACAGTTTCCTTTTATCCCATAACTTTGTGCCTGCGGGTGAACATACTGTAGACAAGCGAGCCGTACAATTCCGGTCCTGGGATCACACTTGGATCCTTGTCAGGTGTGAAGGTTATGGACTACCGACGACAGGTCGGTCAAAGGTGCAACTGGAGGAGGATTTGGAACGGCATGAAGCCGGCATTGCTTTACCTGAGGGCACGGGGCCAATAGCTGCAGCAGTGATCACACTGAAGCCCGGTGTGCAGGAGGTTATTCCAGCCCCAAAGGGAGATGGACATGGGGAAGGAGAGGGTGCTCACTGGGATAATGGTGAAGGACTGGTTCTTGGGAATGTGGGAGGGATAGTCCCCGTGGCTACTGGACTCACCACCCCTGGAATCACCGCACTTCTTGCCTCATGGGGAGAGAGGGCTACAGCAGATGAGAGGATTCAGATGCTGGCAGCAGTACACTTGTCAAGTGTCTCCTCACTCCCAAATGATCAATGGGGAGTAAGCAACCCCACAAGTGGACCACCACAGTTTTAACAAATTTGTCTGTGGCATCGATAGAATTGACGGGTTTCTCACGGACTTTGAAACCCAATGTCTAAGATACCGGGTGCCGCAACGGGACTGGGTGCTGTGAATGCACCCCATGTTGTCTGGGGTGGCCAAAGAGATGCTGCAGTCCATCCCACGAGAAGATCGGGATGATTACCAACATGTGAAAGCATTGCTGCTGTTGCAGTATGCCCTCAACCCAGAAGCATACCAGGGCAAGTTCAAGACAGGGGAACGTTATCCCAAGGAGTCCTATGTCCGGTACGGGGCCCGCATGGCAATGCAGGGGACCAAATGGGTGGAGTATTGTGGTCCCACAAAGTACCACACATTGCTGGACTTGATTTTCCAGGAACAGTTATTACAGCAGTGTCCCTCGGACGTGAGGGCATGGGTCTTTGACCGTAAACCTAAGACCCATATGGAAGCTGCCAGGATGGTTGATGAGTATGTGACTAGTTTCACATTGATGGACGAGAAAGAGGCTCCCAAGAAATCGGCTGTGCCAGCCAAGGGAGCCCAGCAGACTCCTCAGTGGGTACACAAGCCTGCAGCAGAAGGCAGCGTCCCCAAAGCTGCAGAATTTAAGCACGAGAGGAGATGCTATCTCTGTAACAAAGTGGGTTACATCAGACTAGAAAGTCCAGACCATCAAAAGTCCAGGGAACCCTATCGTGGGCAACGTTCTCCAGCTGCGAGGCCAGTCGCCCGTGTGCGGCTGGCACACACAGAGGAGTCAAGTCCAGGCACGGAATCAACCCACAGAGGGACGTCCGTGGAGAGATCTGCGCTTGCCATCCCAGGACCAGCAGTGGAGACAGAGGGGCATCAGGTTGCACCAGTTGGGTTGCAAACCAACGAAGTCTGGCAGAAGCATATGTGGAGAGTGACCATCGTAGATCGCCAAGCGGACGGCTTCCTGGACTCCGGTGCCACTGTTACCTTGGTCCAACCTGATATGGTCCAACCAGAAGATTTGCTCCCGAGCCCCGGGATTCAGGTGACCATGCCAGATGGAGGACCGCGGTCGCTCCAGGTTGCCCAGGTCTTTTTGGATTGGGTTGTCGGACGTGGCATGAGGGAGGTGGGGGTATTGCCCAAGTTAGATGCTGAGGTCCTCCTTGGCAATGACCTGGGGATTGTAACCTGTGTGTTCACAGCCGAGCTGGCTCTGGTTGGAGCTATTACCATTAGTCACTCAGTCAAGCTCACAGCAGAATAATCCCCTGTCCCCCTGCATTTGGGACCAACTGTTCCAGGGGTCTCTGCGGAGACCAGACAGGTAAGCTAAACTGAGTCGCGACCAGAAACTGAATTACAGTTCCCTATATCTGTTCCCATTTCCCCCGACTTAGAGGCTATGGGTGGGTGGCCAGTGTTAGGGATCTAGTTCAGGGATGCGGTGAAAGCCGACCCCATCTTGGAAGGTATGAGACTTCGGGCGTCCGAGTCTAGGGCAAGTAAAGGGTCAGACCACTTTCTGTTGCACCACGGGCTCTTGTATAGGGAGCAAGGTTAAATAAAGTCTGGACAGATAGAAGACAGCTAGTGGTACCTAGGGAGTATAGGCAGCAGTTAGAGTAGGTAGCCCACTCCATTCCACTAGCGGGGCATCAGGGGGTCACTCGGACGAGAGCCCGGCTGTTGCAGCATTACTACTGGCCGAGGGCATCAAGGGCTGGGGCACAATTCTGCCGGTCCTGTGATGCCTGCCAGAGAGTAGGTAAGGCGGATGATCGTGTGAAGGCTCCCCTGAACCTGTTACCGGTAATCGGAGAACCATTCCAGAGGGTAGCTATGGATTTAGTGGGACCCTTCATGGTTCCAAGATGGTCGGGGAAGCGCTACATCCGCACGGCGGTAGCACTTGCCACAATTGATGCAAAGGCAGTAGCAAAGGCATTGTTAGTTATCTTTACTAGGGTAGGTTTCCCTAGCGAGATTCTAACTGATCAAGGGTCACAATTCATGAGTGAATTGTTACAGTGTGTCTGGAATGCGTGCAAGGTGAAGCACCAGCGCACGACCCGTTATCATCCCCAAACGAACAGACAATGTGAGAGGTTTAATGGTACCCAGAAGCAAATGCTGCGAGCTTTTATACAGGCGGAGGGGAAAGACTGGGAGAGTCTCCTGCAGCACTTGCTGTTTGCGTACCGAGAGGTATTGCAAGAATCTACAGGCTTTTCACCCTTCAAGCTGCTATATGGTCGCAGGATACGGGGACCTCTCGACCTATTCTGTGAGGGATGGGAAGGGGAGACTTCCAATACTGATGCTTCTTTGCTTCAGTACGTGGTAAATCAGAGATCGGTTAAAGATGCTCATGGGGCTGGCACAGGACAACCTTAGGGATGCTCAAACCAAGCAGAAGACTTGGTATAATCTGAATGCCCATAGTAGATCAGTCATCCAAGGTCAGCAAGTACTTGTTCTGAAGCCCACTAGGGAGAACAAATGAATGGGCTGCCTGGTCTGGACCGTACACGGTGATCAAAAAGATAAATGAATGTAAATGTTTAGTACAGCTAGATGGTGAGGCAGAACTAGGACCTATCACATTGCTCAAGGGAGTACTTCGCACCGAGTGAGGCATCAGTGCCGGCTATCTGTAGCCCACCGATGGGGGACCCGGCGAGCAGTGCTCTGTCAGACCTCCTAGGGGAGGCTAAGCAGGGGGGTACAGTGGAGCAGGTAGAGCTAGGGTCCCAGTTGAGTAGGCAGTAGAGAGCAGAGGCTAGGGCTATGTTAGAGCAGTATAGGGTTCTGTTCTCAGACAAGCCAGGCAGAACGCATATTACAGATCATCCTGTGCTCACAGGTGATCTGCGTCCTCTGCATAAGCGTGCCTACCGGGTATCGGCAGAGGTGAAGGGCAGTATAGAGAGGGAGGTAGAAGAGATGCTGGCCTTAGGGGTAATTGTACCGTGTCAGAGCCCTTGGGCTTGTCCGGTAGTCCTCATACCTAAGAAGGATGGGACCAGCAACTTCTGTGTGGACTACTGGCAGCTCAATGCAGGGACGGTGTCAGATGCTTATCCCATGCCCCGCATGGATGATTTGCTAGATGAACTCGCGGGGGCAATGTATCTGACGACTATGGATTTCAGTAAAAGGTACTGGCAGTTCCTTTTGACCCAGGAGGCTAGGGAAAAGTCAGCCTTCATCACTCTGAGTGGCTTCTATGAGTTTTTAGTGATGCCATTCAGGATGAAGAATGCCCCGGCTACCTTCCAATGCCTGGCCAATAGGTTGTTAGAGGGGATGCAGAGTTTCACGAGGGCATACCTGGATCATATTGCTGTCTTTAGTAATTCATGGGATTCACATCTAGTGCATGTAGCAGCGGTGCTTGCCAGAATTAGGGAAGCAGGGCTTACCTTGAAACCCACTAAGTGCTAAGTTGGAATAGCAGAGGTATTGTACCTAGGGCACAGGGTGGGTGAAGGGCACCTTAAACCTGAACCAGCTAAGGTTGAGGCGATAGTGCAGTGGCCCATCTCCAAGACTAAGAAGCAGGTTATGGCTTTCTTAGGCACCAATGGCTACTATAGAAGTTTGTCCCTCAGTATAGTGCAGTGGCCAAACCTCTGACAGATTTGACACAGAAGCAACTCTCAGTTCTGGTTGTCTGATCTCCCGCCTGTGACGTTGCATTTCAGGCATTAAAGAACGTACTGGCCAGTGCTCCTATCTTAGTTGCACCAGACTATTCCAAAAAGTTTTTAGTGCAGACCAATGCCTCGGAGTTTGGCATCGGTGCTGTGCTCAGCCAAGTGGGGGAGGAGGGAGGCGAGCATCCTGTGGTGTACCTGAGCCGCAAACTGTTGCCCAGAGAAGTGGTTTATACCACTATTGAGAAAGAATGTTTGGCGATTGTATGGGCAAAAAAATACTGACAGAACAACGTCCCAGAGGGGCGGTTGAATCAGTGAGAAACCCTATAAACAGCACTCGGACACATGAGATGTGTGAGAAGTAATACAGGTGAGAGCTAGGATATCAAAATGAAATGGGTGATATGATGATAATAATTGTAACACGGACGTTGGGGGCTGCTGCTAAATTACCCCATGGGCATTCACGTGGAGCATTACATGGACTCTATTATGGATTGCGCTTACTGTTTTCACAAGTACACTGCATTGGAGTGCGACGCAGAGTGGGTGCCGTGGTGATACTGCGGGAGCGAGCCTCCGCGAGTGAAGCATTGCACAGCTGCATGCACAATGATAGCGGCCTGTGAATGTCAGAGGTACAGCCGCGTGACGCGTGCTGGGGGTGGAGCCTGGCGGCGATCCTGACACATGCATTGTGCATCCCATTGCAGTGACCCTATGAATATATGCATTTAATTCAACATACTTACCTGATTGGTCATTAATATAGTTATCAATTGTAGAGTGGTCGTGGGAGGGGAGAGTTTACTTAGGAACTCTCTTCCTCCTAGTAGGCTCACAATCCTATTTTTGTCAGGCATCTCTGCCTTAGTCATTCCCCCCTTTTTTAGGGTTGACTACCCAAGCTTCATTCATTGTAGCTTGGCCCTTTGGGGTATTTTTAACACCCTGTGTTTTATACATTTTGGTACTAATAAAGTGTTACAATTATTATCATCATATCACCCATTTCATTTGGATATCCTAGCTCTCACCTGTATTACTTCACACACATCTCATGTGTCTGAGTGCTGTTTATAGGGTTTCTCACTGATTCAACCGCCCCTCTGGGACGTTGTTCTGTCAGTATTTTTTTGCATTACTCTCTATTCCCTACTGCACCTCTCACATTTTTAATTAGTTATTATTAGGAGTGCTGGTGTTTTGCTTATTTTGTTGCGATCGTATGGGCACTACGCAAGTTGCAGCCGTATCTATACGGTCGCCCGTTCCGCGTGATCACAGATCACAACTCCCTAAGTTGGTTACAACAGGTGTCCGGGGAAAATGACAAGCTGCTGCTCTAGAGTCTTGCCTTGCAAGAATTTGACTTTACCATACAGCACAAGAAAGGCAGCGAGCATGGCAATGCGGATGGACTATCCCGCAATGGCAGTACAATTGAGCCTATAACCTCAAGAGTTGTCCGGCCTGTCAAAGCTCCAGACAAGGCGGTTGTAACAGTGCCTACACTTTGAGGTGGGGAGGTGTGACGGTGAGGGCGTACCCAGGCCAATAATAAAGGTATTATGCCAGGCTGGGTGCCCCTGAGCTACTGCTGCGGCATCTTTTATTCTTACTAATCACTGGCATGTATCTGGCATGTTCCTGGAATGCCACTCTGTTCACCCGGAGCATGCCGGGCTCCTTTTGCCTTCCCAGCCAGGCGCATTACACGGCTGACGCGCGGTTGATGTGTTAATTGATAATGGTTCAGGATTTACTAGGCTGCAATGCTTCTCGTGTCCACCAGATGGCAT
>WSYH01010714.1:0-19991 GCA_036426205.1 Ascaphus truei | reverse complement strand
GTATTGATTGTAAGCTCTGCAGGGCAGGGCCTCCTTTTCCCCAGTCCGGCGCTTTGATGTATAATGTAAAATTACAAATTCTATTGCACAATACACAGCTACGGGCACAATGTGTTTAACGACGTTCTATATCCATTCCTGGCAGGAACACGGCGTTTGCACACTTTGCCTTTAACGTGAGTGTGGGAGCGTGTCTGCAGGACTGCACTCTGTGGGTGGTGCGTGTGATATACAAATGAATATTGCGCTTCTGTGTTCCCATGGGAAGTGTTTGCGTGTATAGATAGTAAATAAAAATATCACGTGTGAGCACATTCACATGTCTCAGATAGCCCTGCTTTTCCCCATTATCTCTTAGCGCAACGGTGCGTAAAGTTTCTGCACTGCGCCCCCCTGCCTCCCAGCCCCAGCGCTCGCGCCCCCCCCTTTCCTGTGAACCGGCGTCAAATGACCCCGCAGGTCATGTGACATCACGTCACCTGATTGATGCCGCGTTGCCATTGCGACGCGTCCACAAGCCAGCTGAATCCCGGTAATTTGAGGTTGCAGAGGCCTCATGCGGTCCCCCGGCATTTAATTAAAATGCCTCGGGGGAAGAACACGGGGCCTCTGCAACCGCCGCCCCCCCCCCCCCCCCACAAAAACCCGCGCACCCCTGTCTTAGCATACTGTGCTTCCACTGCAGCCAAGGATTCTGGGTAATGACATGCAAATGAGCACACTCACCTTTTGCTTATCATGCGTTTTAACATGGACGACCCCTATAAGCGCATGCCTGCCGCATTAGGCCTGGGACCCGGTGCGCCCGGCGGCGTGGGCGGCCACACGCGAGTTCCCCACCAGCAGGGGAATCCTCCCGAGCCGGTCCCGGTCCCCCCTGGCTGCACAGCTTACTACACGCTGTGACGCGTCAGCCGCTACGGGATACAAGAGAATGGTGATCCCTAGCGTTGACGTGTCACGGAGTGTGGCTGTGAGCCAATGAGGAGGGGAGGCTTCGGGAGGAGGAGAGGCTTCGGGGAGCGGGGAGGAGTGTGGGGGGAAAGCAGCGTGAGTGCCTGTCTGTGTGTATGTATGTGTGTGTGTCTGAGTGCGTGAGTGCCTGCCTATGTGTGTGTGTGTGTGTGTGTGTGTGTATGTGTATGAGTGCCTGCCTGCGTGCGTGTGTGTGTGAGAGAGTGCCTGCGTGTATGTGTGTGTCTGAGTGCGTGAGTGCCTGCCTCTGTCTGTGTGTGTGTCTGTGTGTGTGTCTGTGTGTGTGTGCCTGTGTGTGTGTCTGCGTGTGTGTATGAGTGCCAGCTCGAGCCCAGGGAGGGAGGGGGGGGGAGAGTAGCGGGTCCCTCCGCTCAAGCCACGCCCCCCCTCCCGCTCAAACCTCCCACTCCCGCCCACCCCCCTCTCCGGCTCCCTACAGACCGCATATCGCGGTCTGTGTCTGTCAGCGCCCCGCCTGTCTGCAGTGCGGGAGCGCTGACGGAGGGAGCGGGGCCTTAGGCCTTGAGCGGGAGCGGGGGCGTGGCTTGAGCGGAGGGACCCGCTACTCTCTCCCCCCTCCCTCCACGGCTCGGCCTGCTGATTGAAGGTAAGTAAAGCAACACACACACACACACATACACACACACAGACAGAGGCAGGCACTCACGCACTCAGGCACACACATACACACACACAGACAGAGGCAGGCACGCACGCACTCAGACACACACACAGACAGGCACTCACGCTGCTTTCACTCCACACTCCTCCCCGCTCCCCGAAGCCTCTCCTCCTCCCGAAGCCTCCCCTCCCCATTGGCTCAAAGCCACACCACGTGACGCGTCAACGCTAGGGATCACCATTCTCTTGTATCCCGTAGCGGCTGACGCGTCACAGCGTGTAGTAAGCTGTGCAGCCAGGGGGGACCGGGACCGGCTCCGCAGGATTCCCCTGCTGGTGGGGAACTCGCGTGTGGCCGCCCGTGCCGCCGGGCGCACCGGGTCCCAGGCCTTAGCCTTACACAGCTTTTCAGCACAGCCTGGGTTAAAGACGTCTCTATAGAATACAGATGTGTTTGTATATACCTGTTGCTTAGAGATTGCATATGTTTCAAGATGTCCAATGAATGAATCAGCTTGCATCCCTACGCATGCGCACGGTATGTGTGCACGATAGCTGCAACGTGCCGACTTTTATGAGAATAAGCTCGGAAATGAACAGGGGGGTTAGTATAACGTAGTGATTTTTTTTGGGACAGGAAGAGGGCGAGACACACAGTGGCAGGTGGCTTTTTAAGTGTTTATTTTTTTTTCTTTTATTAACCTGCTCAGCAATAAATAAATCCCTCCAGATGTGCGGATCCTGATGCAACATTCATGGAACTTTTTTTTCCCTCCCCCTCTGGTGCTGTTCGGTGAACTTGCATTGTAAGATCTCGCTTTCCATTATCAAGCACATTAGGTGCGGGGAGTGTGTAAACTACTGAACGTTTACATGAACCATTAGCGCACTGCTTCTGCTGGGACGGAATAGGACGCGTGGCCGCGACCGACACACGCCGCCGGCGTTCCGCCGCCACGCATGTTGCCACGGGTGACATGCGTGGTGTGCGGAACGCCGGTTGCATTTTGGTCCCGGCCAAACGTCCTATACCGCTGCTGGGGCACCGTTATTTGTTGCTTATTTCATGGATGTGAAAGTGTGAATGCAGAAATTGAGCACAATAAACTCTCATTAAGTCATCCCCAACATAGGCCACGGTTAATATCTCCATAGCATAGCATATCTACTCTCCCCGAGGCCCCTCTCCTCATGCCCTCCTGGAACCTAACTTTCTGGCACAGCCCCTCCTCCTTAAACTATCCCTGAGTGATCAAATCCGCATCCATAGAGGTGAAGGCGCACAGCAAAGAGAGTGGGTCAAAACTGGTAAAAAATGTCTTTATTAATCCATAAAAAGAGAGAATGGAGGTGCAAAACCCTCCTACATGTTTCGTGCACCAAGCACTTTATCTTTGCACCTCCATTCTCTCTTTATATAGATTAATAAAGTATATTTTTATTAGTTTTTGGCCCACTCTCTTGGCTGTGCGCCTTCACCTCTATGGATGCGGATTTGGATTTTCTAACAAGCTGCAGCACGCTCCAAACACCAGTATTGGACGGGGATGCTCCAGAGATGTGAGTAAGAGACTTTATTCTATTCAAGATGATATGCGTTGTGGTTCAATAGTGTTCCCGGGCCCATCCCAATGACGTTCTGTGCAGGGAGTTTGCTTCTTTGTTCAGTTCCTTCAAGGAATATAGGTCCCCATTAAGGAAACCATAACACAGGAATCTTTGCGTCAATCTTTACCCCCTACGGTGTTTGTGGATTTATCGTTGACAAGCATAATTTTGTACCTATAATGGACCCGGCATTGGAGCGCATGTTCCACACTAAGAATTCAGTATATCCCTGAGTGACACCTGGATCCCCATAGCTACCCAGGGTGGGGCCCAGCATACAATAGCCACATTAGTAACCCTTTAGGAGGAGGGGGGGGGGGTGACATATGTATATGTTTATTTATATAACGCCATCTATGTACATAGCAATGCACAGCAGTAATACACGTGACATCATCATTAGCGCAGATTATAATCACACAACCAAAGTGTCTCTAGAAATAATGCCACTTTATTTGTATAAATGCACAATGTACGTAGGGCTGCACACAGTGGAACCATCCTGGACGTTAACCAATCATACGTTGGTTGGTAACATTTTGGGAAGACAAGTGACTTGCTCATTGAAACTTACTCTGGTTCTGGCGCGTCCATCGTATCAAAGACCTTCGTCTGCTACTTCTCCAACTGTGGTGGTGTTTTGGTTCTCCTGATTACATGAGGGGAAATATACGAGGATAGTATGCCTTCAGAATCAAGAGGGTCTGCGCACAGGATTCGTGCATTGCAACCTCCACCCTCTCGCCTGTACACAAGGGGCGGCCAACTCCAGTCCTCAAGGGCCACCAACAGGTCAGGTTTTCAGGATATCCCTGCTTCAGCACAGGTGAAGACTGAGCCACTGATTGAGCAGGGATATCCTGAAAACCACTGATCTGTTGGTAGCCCTTGAAGACTGGCGTTGGACACCCCCGGCTGTACACCCAGACGTCTAGTATATGGTTCACCCAGCGGTTTCTTTTTCACCTGTCAACCTGTCTTGGGTAATCTAAGGAATGACATCACTGCACCTCCTACCTGCAGGAGTGAGCATCAAGCCTGGGGAGGGGGAGGATATGCTTTTTCCCCATAGGAAACCTCTAGGAACCGCTCAGGCATAGGCATCTCTTTTATGATTTCTTTTGTTACATGCTGGGAGATTACAGGATGAGGTGTGACTTTCTGCAGATACAATTACAGTCTTGTCCCTCTGTGGGGGTTTTTCTTCTTTGCTCACCCTCCCTCTTGTTGCGCTCTGAGTTAACATATACCAGATGTTCTTTGCTTCTCAGTCCGTGCCAGGTAAAAAGAGGAGGATCAAGCCACAGAGTGAATGGGAGCAGCACAGCAGCTTTCCCAAGCTTAGAGGCAAAGCTTCCTGCGTACTGCATTATCTCTGTAGGCAGCACTCCCTGTAGAACTGCAAAGGAAAACAGCTGGCTGGAGCATGAGGTGTACATTCTCCTGGTGCTTTTACACACATCTAAGCCAGTGTGTTTTTCATTTGTATGTATGTATGTATGTGTGTTACCCTCCCTGCCCGGGAGATGACATTGGTGTGTATTATATGGCTACTCCGCATGTGTTACCTGGACTCAGGTGCTGGATTCAGGCGGCTGGGCGATGAGGTAGCAAGGTTGTGGCATAATGGCGCCAGGATCTTTTTGTAGTACAACAGACTATTTATTGGTGTCCCCATGGACAGGGACCGTTCATACACATGTTAACAACGTTGTACTGTATTTTATAACAGACATGCATGAATACAGGGGTGTGGAAACAAGGGGTGAGGAGTGCGCTCACATCCAGGAGTATATAAAAAGGAGAAAGAACATACACTTATAGTGCAGCAGAGTAGAGTATAGGATATGTGTGACTGGAAATAAATCGTATACAATATCGCTCACATTCTCCGTGAGTAATTCAGACTTGTCGGTTATTTAGGCGTTACCACCTCAGTTGAGTCCTATATTCGTCTGTGAGTGCAAACTGTTATATTTTGTATTGTGTTATAAAGCAGTTTTGCACTATTTGTTCTGTTCCCTTCATCTCCACATATGGGAACCTTCTCCCTTTGTCACTGCGCGACTGCACGCTGACGGACACTGCCGCTGAGATTATAAACTGAGGTGGTAACTCATAAATAACCGAAAAGTCTGAATTGCTCTCGGAGAGTGTGAGCGACATTGCATACGATTTATTTCCAGCCACACATATCCTATACTCTGCTGCACTATACGTGTATGTTCTTTCTCCTTTTTATATACTCCCGGGTGTGAGTGCACTCCTCACCCCTTGTTTCCACAGCCCTGTTTTGGACTTGGATAGAGTCCACTTTGGGAGCAGCACCCTTTTAAAGGATAGTATACACGTAATTCTCATTTGTGCCTGTGTTCACTCTCACAAGGTTTATCACCTAATTAATTTAATCTGTATTGGCGGGTGTTCTTTTGTTGTCACACATGCATGAATACAGGGCCCACTCTGACCACTCTGATGAAGGTACTTTGACAGGTGCTCTGAGTAAGTGTGGGACCCGGCACCCCTTGTTGCTTTGGAACCATCCTCTGTATTTATCCTGTAACTCTGGGCCTCTACAGGAATGTCAGGTGTCTTACTTGACACAATACACTCTCCCTGTTTAGGAACTGCCACTTCCATACAGACGGATGAGAAATATTAGTGCAGATTCGCGGTTAAAGCTGATCCGCCGGCACCCGGGAGCCCTCTTTCCTGAGGTCCTCTATGGCGTGCAGTATTTCTTTTAGTCTTTTTTTCATTACTTATTCAGGACTCTATTCCTTCTTTCAGGGATCCTAACTTAACGGGTACTGTCCCTATCTACAACATAATAAACTGTGGGTCCTGATCTATACTATTACTTTATAAACATTACCTATCTACTCTCCCCGAGGCCCCTCTCCTCATGTCCTCCTGGAACCTAACTTTCTGGAATAGTCCCTCCTCCTTAAATATCCCTGAGTGACGCATGGAACCCAGTAGGTACCCAGGGTGGGGCCCAGTAATACACGTGACATCATAATTAATATAACACTTAATAACATAACACATAATTGGAATAAGCGCTTGAGACATAAAAGTAACATTAGGAAAACGGAGTCACGGCCTGAAGAGTTTACAATCTAAGGCCTCGGGCATGGTGCCTCGGGCCGCGCTGAGCTGTGCTCCTGCTCTGCCTCGCCTGCTCAAACTGGTGCTTTTTTGCGTCCTGGCAGGCGAGGCAGTGAGCGCGCTTTGGGGGCGGGCGGATGCGGGGTGAAGGCGTGGCAGAGGCAGAGCGGGAGACGGGGCTAGTCCCTCACTCCCATTGGATGTTTGCAGTCACGTGACCGCTCCTCCGGTCCCCTCAGCGCCGAAATGCAAACCTTCCGGTCTCCTGAAAATTTCTAAAGCCGCGCTGATCACAGATGAAGGGGGTAAATTCATCTGCTCAGCGCGGCTCAGCACGGCTCAGCGGGGTCTGTTGGACTATGTCCCAGGCCTAAGTGGTAAGTAGGAAGAACGTACATACAGTAGGGAGGTATTCTGGTAAGTGTCTCTGCAAGGGGCCAAGGTCGATGTATGAGGTGTATAGTATCAGCCACGGAGCTACCCATATGCTTCGTTAAAGAGGTGTGTTTTAAGATGGGCCTTAAAAGTGGAGAAAGTTGGTGCAAGTTGGAAATTAAGGGGAAGGGCATTCCAGAGGTGTGGGGCAGTCAGTGAGAGAGAGGTTTTAGGAAAAATTAGGACTGATATGTAAGGATGTTTTTATATACTAGGGCAACACCTAATAACGTAATACCAATGAAAGCACGTTTTCTTACTCAGTTAAATGCTGTGAAACAGTCGTCCCCATACTGGAGAATATTTTTGTCATTTGGATGATTTTGACCTCTCCTCCAGCAGGGGGCAGATGTTATCACAGCAGATTGAATAGGGGAAGGAATGGTTAGCAGGTCTGTCACACAAAACAGCTTATTTCTTCCGCCTCAGCCCTGCTGCTCAAGATTTGCGGCTTCTCGCCCTTCAAAACGCTTTATCAAGTTCAATGGCTCGTGACACACTCTGAAAGATGAAAGCACAAGAGGAGACAATGAGTGCGTACTGCATGTGTTCAGGTTCTGCGATGGGTTCAATTAGTTCTCTGTGCTCATACCCATATCGGCTCAGAGATCATGGGTGCGCAATAGCGACATTGCTATCTCAAGGTGATGGGTGATCATCAGCGCACACATTTCCAAAATAACAGCAGCTTAATCTTGGCCGGGAATAGGCCGGGTTCAAGTGCAATAAAAAAGTAGTGGTACTGCGCCTGAATGCAAAAGAGCATCACGCCTGTAAACAAAAGCACTGACACTGCGTGGACATGTTCTATGAAAGTATTTTTGTGCAGACATGCTGTGAGTGTATGGAGAAGGGTCGCCGTAAAATACAAAGAGAATTCTCACGTTGTGCATTACAAAACTACCACTACGTACCATCATACTTCGGCCAAGGCATCGTTGTATGTATGTATGTATATATGTATGTATGTATGTATGTATGTATGTATGTATGTATGTATGTACGTACAGATGTACGTACGTAAATCTTTACTTATATTCCGCCATCCAGGTACATAGCGCTTTACAATACACGTGACTAAATATTATAGCGCACAATGGGACATAAGCGCTTCAGACATAGAAACAATAGGAAAACAAGTACCTGCCCCGAAGAGCTTGCAATCTAGATGTTCTGTATGCCGTTAGGGGCTTCCCTCTGCACGCCTGTTTCGACTATACCTTTCGTTTTGTGCTGACACGTGCAATTCCGTGATTACTCCGAAAGCAATTATTTTATAATGGTAGTCTCAAGAACAATAGATCCCATTATTACAATGTTATTCATTTAGCAGTTGCGCGTTTTCTGTTGGTAATACCCCTGTGATACTTTCAGTTAGAGCCTGGCACCGAGTCATCACTCCGTTTTCATCTTGTTTATGATATCACATCATTCCTTGGCGCCTACGACTGTGTGAACGAATAAAACCTCCCTGACTCCACTTACCAAGACGCAGGCTTTCCCACTGCCCTGTAAAAACAAACCTCGTGTGTCGTGAGAATCGCGCACAATAGGCGTTTTCACAATCCGTGCCTTCCCACACATGGAGTATGTGATTTTCTAGTTGTCCGTTAAGCCCATGTGTCAAGTAACCGTGCTACACAAAAAAACTGCTAGCATAATGTTACACAAATAAGTTTGTGAAGCTCAGGTAGATAAAGTGACGTTTGTGTGACACTGTGATGTACTGTATACTGGTGTGTCTGCTATTGGTAGGTGCTACTCTGTTTACTGATATAAAAAAAGTGACTTCTCCAGACAATGGCATGTCTAGCTAGCAGTGATACTGTTGGCTGGATGCTCATACAGGAGCCAGGCGTCTCCTCTCATTAGTAATGGGTTCAGACCATCCTTTGCTGTGTCCAGCAGCATGCCCTGCCCTAAAGGATTTCCCACCCGCAGCAGAGACACGAGAAAGGCTGACACACTGACCCCCTGACCTGTGAGGTGTTGTGTGTCGTTACATATTTCTGCATAACTACCTCCTATCTGAAGAACACATTGATTTGTATTGACAGGCATGTCATTTCCCAGAATCCCCTGCTGCAGGGGAAGCACTGTCTGCTTAAAAGTAACGGGGAAGGACAGGGGTGCAGACCTGCCTGAGACATGTGAATGTGCTCACAAGTATTTTTATTTGCTGTTGGCAGGTAAAAAGAACAATCACTCAATAAATTCATGACGTTAAAGCTGATGGTAGCTGACGACTTTGTAGACAATGGTAGAATCTTACCTCTCCCAGAGCTGGAGAAAAAACACCAAATAGTTAAAGTACCAGTGTTTGGTTTCCTCCAAATCAAACACTACCTGCAATCAGTCTCCAAACATTCGACATTCCAACCTCTAACAAATTTTGAAAGACTGTGTAGGAAAGGATACTACTGTAAAGGGCTGATCTCGGAGATATATCTGGGCCTGGCACGATCGGGGGGTTGTTCCCAACACAGCTATATCATCAAATGGCCAGAAGATTTGAATGCAGAGATCGATAGAGAAGATTGGGAGGATATCTGGGAAGCAGCTTCAAAAAAATCAATCTGTACCACTATTAAGGAGAATATTTATAAAATTTTGTTTCATTTGTACCTAACCCCAAGCAGGCTGAGCCAGATTTTCCCCGGGTCCCCGGATTTGTGCTGGAGGGGATGCGGGCAAAAAGGAGATATGGCTCATATTTGGTGGAATTGTCCAAAAATTCAGGTATTCTGGGTCATGATTCAAACATTGATCTGAGAGTACCTGGGGGTGGAGGTGGAGGTGGAACCGCTGACCATGGTCCTGGCCAAACCAATCGAAGATCTGGAAACGGCGGAAAGTAAAATGACAATTCACGTGTTTACGGCAGCCCGCTGTGCTATTGCAACGGCCTGGAAAAAGGTGAACGCGCCCTCTAGACAGACGGTGTTACGGAGACTAAGGGAAATAAAAATGATGGAGCTCATTTCAGCGCAATTGAGCCAAAAACTTGACAAATTTCACAAAATCTGGGAAATTTGGCCGGGCAATAAGGAACACATAGACATAACTACAGAGAAACTAAATAAATGGGCTTCCTCCCCCCCTCCCCCCCTTTCTTTCTCTTCTTTTCTCTGTTCTTCTCTATTCTTTGCTAAATTCTACGAGAGTCACGCAAGGAGGCGGCTGCTTCCCTAGCACAGCCTGAGATGTGGAAACAGATCATATTAACACAAAGACTATGTTAAAACGAATATTTTATTTAAGCACTGATAACGATCTGTAGAGGTTTTTTTTTTGTTTTAAACACAACTGGTATTACTTGAACAATATATGTGTACCAATGTTGAATATTTGTTGTGTCTCTCCAAAACAATAAAAAAAAAATTGAAACAAACAAAAAAAAAAGAACAATCACTATTACGAGGATTCCCAAAGGTTTCCTTTTCATTGACATAATTGTTAATAAACGTGTGGGAAACCCCTAGCTCTCCATCGATATATTTATAAATACTCAGAATATAAATGTATTCATCAAAATGAGTGTCCCACAGTCTGAAAACCAGCATGGAACAAACCAACCTCCAGCACTGATTCGCTAACACTGATACAAAGGGGGACCTAGGGCTACTGCTGAAAGTGGATCGAAATTCATTTTAGAGGTGCAATCCCTGGTAGACAACCAACATGTTTTTTTTTTGTTTTTTTACCAATCTAAAACAAATGTATCCGTGGTAAAAACCAAAGGTTGTTAGGAATCCTTTGGAAATTGGCAGGCTTTTATTGACTAAATTTTTTTTACTTAACACTATAAGCAAACAAAACTGCATGCTACACAGATGCAGTCAGACTTAGGCTATGTCCATAGTGCAGGATACGGTGCGAGCTAACAAACACTAGGACTGCAATGCATCAGTGCATAGTGCGCGGGCACATGCGCTACAGAGAGACCTGCGCTTCGCGCTACAAACATGTTTGTATTTCCCGCGCGACGGCCGGGTCGCGTGAGTGGTTTGCCCAATGAGGGCGAACCAGCTCCGTGACGGCACGGCCCCGCCTCCCTTTCGCCTCCGCCTCCAGGACAGGATATATCTCCTGCTGCAGGTGAGCGTGCGCTGCGCCGAGCGCTGGGGGGGAATCCTCTCCGCTGCTGGTGCCATTTGGAAGTAATGACCCAACCGTAGCGATGCCGGGGGATTTAAGCTGCGGTTTGTTGTCTCTTAAGCCGCAGCTTCAGCTAAGATAAGGCTGGCTACATCTGTACATACATGATGAGATTCGTGCCTTCTATACAGTATATAGCAGGGGTTCTTAACTCCAGTCCTCAAGCCCCCTCACCCCCACCCCGCAACAATTCAGGTTTTCAGGATATCCCTGCTTCAGCACTGGTGGCTCAATCAGTCCCTGCTTCAGCACAGGTGGCTCAATTGGTCCGAAGACTGAGCCACTGATTGAGCCACCTGTGCTGAAGCAGGGATATCCTGAAAATCTGACTTGTTGGGGGGGTTTCGAGGACTGAAGTTGAGAACCTCTGGTATATAGGAAAGAATACAGAATATACCTGGTGGTAGCGTTTCCCATTCTTTTCTTTTACTTAACTTCTGCATTCACACAGGTCACCAAACCTGCCTTTCCCCATTATCTTACAGTGCTTCCACTGCCGCCAGGGATTCTGGGTAATGACATGCAAATGGGCACTCGCAGTGTGTCACTTTTTTGCTTCGTGTCCCTTTTAACTTGGATCCCCAGAAGATTACGCAGCTCTTTCAGCACTGCCTGGGTTAAAGATAAACGGGCTTGAGGCAACAGACAGAATCGTAAGAAAGGTACAAGCTGCCAGCGCCTTGAAGTGTTCTGCACTTTGCATTGCATATTAATACCACTGACATTTGCAACCAGGACGTACGTGAGCATTAATAACTAAGCTTTAATGTTGTGTGCCGCACCTGCTGTCTGTTTACACTTGACATCAAGGGATATGGCCCTTAGGGACAATTTAGCCCCACTGCTGGCAACACGACCCATGGGTGTCCTACTGCCCCCATAGATATGTCTGCAAGTGACAGTTACATTGGTTGTGTGTGTGTAGGTCAGGAGTGACCAAACTCCAGCCCTCAAGGGCCACCAGCAGCGCAGGTGGTAAGGATATCCCTGCTTCAGCACGAGTGGCTGAGCCACTGATTGAGCCACCTGTGCTGAAGCAGGGATATCCTTAAAACCTGACCAGTTGGTGGCCCTTGAGGACTGGAGTTGGCCACTCTTGTTCTAGGTTAATAAAACGGTTCTAGGTGACTATGGACAGACTCGACCAATCTGGAATTTTCATTCATACCAATACTGTAGGTCTTTCTTGAGGGAACTTTACTGAGTTGTAGAAGGATAACCCTGGGACTACTGCTACACACATACACATTTATATATGAATTGTATATATAACTGGTTATAATGTGATGTGCGCTGGCCCCTGGGAATCTAGTCTACCCTGGGAAATAACTGTTTGAGATCCTGTTTCCTCTGTGGGAGGTAAGTGAGAGTTATTTAAAAGGAACAGTAACCCAAGCAATTTTCAGCACAGTATCCATTTAAACAAAAGGACTTTTATTAAGTCATGAATGGTAGGCTGGCCACGGACATTAAGGAAGCTCTCCGCCTAGTGATACCGAGGAGAGAAAAGAAGTTACAAATGTGAGAAATGAACCTGCCTCTTAACAGTGCTGCACCTGTGTGCTTAACCTGAGGCTTCTGGGCACCTGTTGTGCAGTGTGTTGGAATGTCTGTTCTGCTTTGTGACTGGCCTTGCCAATCCCCACCTGTGAGAAAAGCAAGCAAACACTGTGGGAAATCTCCTCCCACTTGAATTACTGCTACAGCACATTATCTTTAACCTGGGGCTTGGCCCAGCCTCTCCAGTCAGGGAGTTAACCCCTATCTGTCAAGAAATAGCAGCTGAGCAGTGCGCAGCACGTCCGTCTACCACGCAAAGGGTTAAGTGCAAGAGGGAGTGTGACATGATTTCGTTTTTGCTAAACTATCTGCCCTAAAGGGGTTACAGTAAAGGTTGACTCTTACTTTACACAAGAACACACAGAATGGAAGATTTGTCAATGAAACTACCTTTAATGTGTGCAATACTAGTATTTAATTTTTTTTTTTTTAACTAAACCGATTCTGGCGTGGAAGTGCAATAAATATTCCCCCATCCTCACTTGTATTCTTTGCTGATGTTCTATTATATTACTCACTTCTCCAGGTGAGAGACCATAACGTTTAGGAGGTTTGTTTTTTTGCTAATATTTACGCTTTGTGTCCCAGACCGTCCGGCACATCGCAGTCACGTGATCGCGACGTCACTGATGAGGCCAATGGAAGTGGAGTTGTCCTTTTCTGCTCCTGTCCAGCCCTCCTCCTCAGGATCACGGAATGCAATCTCTCCTAGAAACCCGAGCAGCGAGCCCATGACTAACCCCAGATGTCTTGGGGCCTCACGGAGTCTCAGACCCGATGACTGCATAATGTTGCACCCAAGGTGTTAAACCCTTTCATAGCCCCACGTCCTGCGAGTCTGCAGCTGGGCCGGTGAAAGTAGGGACAAAAAGCTCACCATGTTGCGGTTAGATATAACCATTGTCCTTATTACACATGCCTACTATCTGTTAGTGCAGAATAAATGAGTTCTTCAGTATTAGGCGATACCTTTTTTATTTGGACTAACAATTTATGTCATAGGACAAGCTTTCGACAGTTCTCCTCTCTTCCTCAGGTCGGTAATACTGATATACAAAGGAATCTTTGGCTAAAACAGTGTAGAAAAAAAAGAAAAAACGCCGAGGAAGAGAGGAGAACTCTCGAAAGCTTGTCCTATGACATAAATAGTCCAAATAAAAAAGGTATCACTGAAGAACTCATTTATTCTGCACTATCGCAACTGGACTAACACGGCTATTTCCGTTTTATACTATCTGTTACATAGAAAACATTGTTTCTGACTCAACAATAACACATGGGCACTCATAGAGGGGGGGAGTTAAAGGTTGTGGTTTCACCAGCAACATGATCTTTCTAGATGCTACGAGGAGCGACCGTTTTACAGTGATTGGCGTCCGGGGATTCCAGTTGACTTTACCAGACGACGGCTTCGATGTGTCTAACATTTTAGTTCTTACTTTGGGTCAGGGATAAAATGCGTGCAAGAGCTTTTGCGGTAACATTTTCTACCAAAGGGTCTGTGATGTATTGTGAAGTGGCCAACGAGTTAAACTTGGCTGTAGCACAATGGAAACCCGTACTACTCCATTGGGGTTTCGGTCTCCAATTACAGCTATCGCAGTGTTGAAGTGTGACCTACAGGGAAACTAAACGCAAGTGACGTTTCAGGAAGAAGTATTAAAAAATGGGACGGCCCCTTGGAGCAGTGGAGAAATGCAGGAAGTCTAAATGGAAAAGTCCTCTTATATGAAAGTTTGTAAGGAGTCCGAAATGAAATCCAGTTGCCTTGTTCTCAGTTAGGCTGCGGCCCCGCTGCACGCGCGTCTGCGAGACAGGTGGCGCGTGCAGCTGGGTCCCCCAGTCTGCAGAGAGCTGCAGGGGGGTGACGGGGACACGGCCGTGACGTCACCCGGCAGGCTCGCCCTCATTGGCTGAACCGCCGGGAGGCGTGGCCTAGCGCTCCGTCACGACTCCTGCTCTCAATTTTCTCGAGAGCAGGAGTTTCCGTCGGAGCAGACGGGCGCCCCCCACCCCCCCCTCACAGCGGGCCCGACCCCATTGTGGGGCTGATCTTGTCCCTGCAGTGTCTGCCACAGCGGGCGCTGCAGTAGCCAGCGGGGACCTAGCCTTACCAATAACCGAGTTCTCCATCTCTCATATGAAGGACTGGTCACATGATCAGAAATAGACCTATAGCAATATGGGTGAAATCAAGGGATTTGGTTCCCAAGGACGGTGTCCAGGAGAGTTGCCAACCAAGAATCTTACAGGGAACTTGAAGCTCTGACGTACACAGCATCAACCAACATGTGCTTTGTCCCCAGACTCCGTGTACGTACGTCTGTTACATTCGGTGAATAGCAAACTGGGAAACCACTTGTAAGCAAGTTGCACGACAACATTGATACTGTGCCACTTTCTTTCATGTGGTTTCTGTTTTGTTGGTAATAGGATTTTTCACTTGTATTATGGCATCAAATGTAAAATAATGACTTTTCCCCCCCCTTACCTGACCAGCCTGTTTTTCTCCTTAAAGCAGTATCCCCCTGCCTCCCCCCACCTGTTACACTCCCTTCCATCTGCTATCCCCCCTCCCCATCCCCTGCTATCCCCCCCAAAGGATTTTTTATTTTGTTATATATATTTTTTTTACCTTAACTGAACCCAGGGGATCCATCAGAACTCATCCACGGTCGCTCAACATCCCGGAGATATTTGGGATTTTTTTTTCTTCTAAAAATGCCGAATTTTTGCAAGTTTTGTCGAAAAGTGCGACCATTATTTTATTAAAAATAAAAAAAAACTTTAAACGTGACGTCAACAAAAAAACAAATTCGACGATGAGCCTTTTTGGCTTGAAATGAACTCCAATTACAAAAATTGTTCTGAAATCCGACTTGAGTTCAAATTAATTAAATGTCAAATCCGCAAATTGCTCTACTCGTAAATTGAATGGTGAATCTGCGAGTATGGGATCTCGAACATGCCCGTCCATACATGTAATATTATTCCAGCACTGATTTTACCTGCTTTGTGTTGGTATTTAAAGGAGCAAGACGTGAAATCTTATATGTTTTTAAAATAAATCAGTTCTGTAGTATTAGATAATAGTGACTGTTTTTATTATTATTATTCAACTCTTAATGCCTCTTTTAATGAGTTTTAAAGCATCCCTTAAAAGGGTTTAGCCCACCTCCCCAGCAGAGCAAGATTTTTGCAACTCTTTCCTGTTTGTGATAATTTATTGCCAAGGTTCCCAGTTTGAGCTGCAAACTGTAACAATAGTCAATGTTACCTTCTTAATATAAGAATGCATTGAAGCTGCCGAGTTACACTGACTGAAGGATTAATTGAAACTGAAAAGGCGGCCATTAAGTTAGGCCCACAATCAGGATTTTGATAGCTTTATAACAGGAGCTCCAAACGATTGCCAACTTAGGTAAGAATGTAGGATACAAGGATAGTCAAAGAGCCACAGAGCACTACTAGTATCATCCAAAGTATGAAAAAATAATCATGAGGAGGAAAGTGCGTTTTCCATCAAAATTATTTAATGGTCATAGGACAAAAAATAGCACCACCAACGCGTTTCACGCTAAAAGAAGCGCTTACTCAAGACCTTTGGTCTCTGGTTGGTGTGGCAACGCCCTGGCTATTTTTTGTCCTATGACCATTAAATAATTTTTATGGAAAACGCACTTTCCTCCTCATGATTATTTATGCATACTCTGGGTGCTACTAGTAGTGCTCTGTTGCTCTTTGATTATCCTTGTATGCTGTATCTTCGTGATGGAGGTCCACTAAAGAACCCCTGGATTTTGGAAATACGTGGACGTTGCAGTGAGTCCATGCTTGCTACATGTTTTTCTACTTTATTTAAAGGACATATTATTTATGGGGTGATTTGTTTGCTATGGTTTCTGGATAGATTGTGTATCACACCTTCATTTTTTTTTCTATTTGTTGGTTAACCAACCAGGATGCCACACCCAGTACTTGTTCGTGCATTATGGTATAATATCCAGGGTTCATCCTAAGAGTGTCCTGTTATACATATTATCCTGCACTGTTCTGTATTTGGTCTTTAGCGCTATGCACTTCTTTCATTTAGGTAAGAATGTAGAATGATACTTTGTCACATGATCTACATATACAAATAAGAATAAAATAAAAAAGGGGGGAAGTAGTATCGCTGCATTAATCCCTCTCCAGACATTAATAGGGAAACCTCTGTTTTTTGGAAGCTTATTTGGCACTGAATGCAGGCATCACGCAAAATCACACGGGACTATGCTGTGTGGTGCTGCTGACATATGAGTGGCTGCAGCTAAATTAGGTATATGGGCCTCATGCAGAGAGCAGCGCTATTTACAATCTCGCCATCTTCTGGCGAAAATCGCGCTGAAAATGGCGAGGTAGGAAAAAAGCGCCATTTTTTTTTTTCTATTTGAAAATCTCGCCGCGCGGCTGGCGAGAAACTACATCTCGCCAGTCTGAAAAATATCCAAATTCAGAAAGGCGCGCTCGCCATCTAGCGGCTGTTTTTGGCGCGATTTTCTTCAATTTTCTCCGCCAACTAAAGTTGGCAAGAAGCAGGAGCTCGCCGGCTATAGGGGAAAAAAAAAAATGCGCGATTTTTTTTCTCCCTTTCAGCTGCGCGCATCTCCTCATTTACAATTCTCCACATGCAGTAATGCTAAAAATAGCGGATTTCGCCCATTTCTGCATATGGAGAATAAAACTCTCCATTAAAGCTACTTTTTCTTAAACTCTCCAATTTATTCTAGCGCTGCTCTCTGCATAGGCCCCTTAAAGTCAAGCAGAGTGGTGGCAGCTCTAACTGTATAGAGCAGGGGTAGCCAACTCCACTCCTCAAGGGCTACCAACAGGTCAGGTTTTCAGGATATCCCTGCTTCAGCACAGGTGGCTCAATCAGTGGCTCAGTCTAAGAGCATGCTTCAGGACATATTGAGCCACCTGTGCTGAAGCTTGGATATCCTTAAAACCTGACCTGTTGGTAGCCCTTGAGGACTGGAGTTGACTGCCCCGGGTATAGAGGAACTCGGTATCGTTATACAGTGTAGCATGCACCATTTTGGGCTGGGTGAGGACAGAGGGGTGGAATATCTCTGCCCTGAACATGAATTGATACTGTAACTTTGAACCCATCGCCTGGCACACCATCCTGTGACTTTCAGCATTCGTCACACAAATTCAAAACGACTCTGCAGCCCCGGTCGAATCATTTGATTTTAATTGACTTTGTAGGTTCCCTTTGAGCTTCAACACTGACTCCTTTTTTTTTTTTCTACCAGCTTTTACAAGTACCCACTTCAGTGCAGTGAGAAGTTTGCACTTGCTCGCAGCTGAATAAATAACTTTGGGCTGTTCTCTGGAGATGCATATTGATTTTCCACAATCCTTTATGTGAACCTTTCCAAAGCCACTCAAGGTGCTGAGACTACAGAAAGCTTTGGAAGTGGGACCTCCCCCCCCCCTAAAGTATGGTGCTTAGTTAACTCATTCAGTGCCAGAGGCGCCATGTGCTGTTGCCATGTGCTGCTTCTGCCACATTTGGCAGCTCTGGGCTGCTTTTGTTGTGTGACAACTTGGCAATCTTTAAAGAGGCAATCAAAGGTGGCTGATTTTTTTTTTTGCGGATTTTTTAAAATAATGGGTTGAAGTAAGGGGTCTGAACCCTGTTAGTTTCAGCTCTGGAGACCCCCTGCTTCCGGGAGATAATTACCTGTGAATTTGATGCCGGTAGCTGCTCTCCTCGGCTACTAGGGTTCACAATATGGCCGCTGTTTGGAGATTTTGCATCCTGCGGGCCAATAGGAAGCCGTGACATCATGGGCGGCTGCTATCTATTGTCCCATGTGACGCGGGAGCTTTGAACCTAAAAACCCTGCTTGCTGAGCCGGAACAGCTACCGGCACCTACTTCGGAGGTATGTATCTCTAGAACCAGGGGTCCCCAAAGCTTAAATTTATGGGGTTCAGCTCCGGAGACCCACAGCTACAAACATATATATATGTTTATCTCAGTGTATCTCGAAAGCTCGCACAAATAAAAGCATTTCGTTAGCCACAGAACGGTATCATCTATTTATTTTTTGATTATATATATATATATATACTTTAAAAAATAATTTGCTGGCTTGGATTGCTCCTTTAAATAAACCCAGCATATTTTTCCAAATCGCAGGATACGTTATAGATGTCACGTTACAAAGATTTAGCGCAGACGCCCTGATGTTGCAGGTTACATATACCAGCAACAAATAACTGAACTTATATAATAATAATATATACCGGTCTGCTTTTTATGAAAGCAGCAAATCATCCCAGGACATACTTGAAAACGAGAGGTAACTCTCAATGTATTACTTCCTGGTAAAATATTTTATAAATAAATAATAAATAAATGTAGCACTGCGCTATTTTTATTAAATCTTTTTAGTTACAGGATTGAAGCAGGGCGTCTCCGGAGATGAACTGCATTAATTTCAGCTCCGGGGACCCCCTGTGCCAGAGATACTGATCTCCATACTGGCGCATGTATCTCTGTGGAATTTAAATGTCCAAGTCACGCTGACCAATAGGAAGGAAGCAGCAAGAGGCTGATGTCACGGCTTCTTATTATCCCCGCGGGACATTTAAACTCCGCCATTTCATTAGGCACACAGTTCCCTAGCTGCAGATACCGGCACCCCTGCCTGGCAGTACTATGCAGCTACCCAAGATTGTGTCTGGTGTATGCAGTCTGCCAGTGGTGATCCATCTCATTCAAATTGATCAGATACACTTGGTTTTTATGTGATCATAAGACAAGACCATTGACAACACAAAGGGGGTGACTCCCTAACATCCATGTGTGGTTAATGCGACCAATTCAGCGTTAACTTCCAGTGACTTAAATGGAAGTTAGCGCTGGATCGGCTTCGTTATTGGCTAATAACCACGGATTATTAGCCGCCCCCTAAAGGGATAACCAAAAACCTGCCAAAAGGGGTCAGCTTGAACTTGGAGACATTGTTAGTTTTGCGCAGACAGCATCAAATGCAGAACAATGTTTCACTGAAGCTGTTGGTTTTCATGAATTGTCTTTTGTTTTAAACATCTAACTACTGTTCTGCACATGACGGTCTCTTTCCATCTGCTGCACACTCGCCTCTGTGTCAGGGGGTCTCAAGCTCTTCTTATAACAGAGAACTTCAGTGTTTATGAGGAAGTATAAATGACCACTGTGCTTGCTTAGCTGTGTGTGTACATCTATTTGTGTACTTTATATATGTATGTGTGTGTGTGTGTATATATATATATATATATATATGTACAGTATGTGTGTGTGTATATATTACATATTATATATAATACATATGTCTTCGACTGAGCCACTTATTGAGCCACCTGTGCTGAAGCTGGGATATCCTTAAAGCCTGACCTGTTGGTTGAGGACTTGAGTGGAGCACCCCTGGCTTAGCATGTAATTGGGTTTCAGAATTGCACCATGTCACCTAGCATGGTCTCTCTTGGCCG
>WSYH01010713.1:0-22521 GCA_036426205.1 Ascaphus truei | reverse complement strand
TCCTCCCCCCTCTCTCCTTACCTCCCCCCCTCTCCTTACCTTACTCCTTATTACCCCCTCACGTATACCTCCGCCACGATCCAGCTGATGCCAGCCCTCATCGCAGCCCACCTGTTCCGGAGGAGCATCTGACGAGAGATGGCGCAGAGGGTCACTCCCTCCATCCGCAGGATCGGACCGGGATAAGCTGATGGCCGTTGCCTATTACATCATCTCAACCGACGGCCCCGGTCCCCCGGCGGAGGGGGGGGCCTTAAAGGACCAGAGTCGCGGGACTGTCATAGCGAGGGACCGGGACGGACCCCCCGAAAAGGCCGGACTCCCCGATCCCCAACAGGAGAAACAGTGCAGCCCCAGATCTCTTGCAGTGGCGCCAACCCGGAAAACTTTAGTTGGACGGTTATCACCCCCCCGCGGCCAGCCTCTGAACTCAGGTAGTATAAGCTAAGCTGCCCCCCTCCCACTCCCCTCCATACGTCCCTCACGACCGAGCTCAGCGGTCCCCCCCATACTCTGCTCCAAGTCCGTCCCAAATGTTCTATGTATACCAAACACAGCAAACTTAGCTGTATGCTCTAGGGGCCCCCAAATCACCGCTAGTTGGCATCACCCTCTAAAGGAACCCCACCTCCATCAACGCTGCAAAAGAAGAATTTTGCGGCCCCAGTGACCCTCTGAACCGCACAATAGCTGTTTATATGATGTAAATAAGGGGTAGAACGCATTAGATGCCACTAAGGTGCCTCAACTCAGTTAAGAAACGCAGACTAGCACTACAGGAACTTAAAAAAAACAAAAGCGCCATTATTTGCATTCAAGAAACCCATTTTAACTCTAACGACCCCCCCAATACGTTCAAACAGGCCTTTCCTCAGGCCTTCTATGCTTCCTCCCCCATTAAAAAAAGGGGAGTCGCCATACTGATAAAAAACAATGTCCCCTTTGCCCCTACTAAAATAGTCCGAGACCCAGAGGGACGATACTTACTCTTGCAGGGTTCCCTATCCGGAAACCCCATTTCTATCATTAATGTATATGCCCCCAACGAAAACCAAGTACGATTTATACAGGACCTTTTAGAATCCCTAGACCAATCAATACTAGCCTCGCTACTACTGGTCGGAGACGTTAATATGGTTTTGTCACCAGATCAAGACAAGTCTAGCATGCCCTCCGCTACACACACAGCCCAGATCCAGCAAAAGGCGAAAAAGTTCAGAGAGATCTTACAGAACTTTTCCCTCACGGATATTTGGAGGGCCCAGCACGTAGGCCAGAGGGACTACACGTTCTTCTCGGCCCCACATCAGTCTTACTCGCGGATCGACTATTTCCTAGGAACCACAAACGTTCTCCAGGCGGCCTCCCACTCCGACATAGGCCTGATCACATGGTCGGACCATGCCCCAATCGAATTGACCCTCTCTCTGCCCTTTGTTAAGAACTCCTCGTATAAGTGGAAACTTAATGATTCCCTCCTTAACGACCCACAAGTTGTGGAAACAATCCAGCGAAAACTAGCATCATTATTTCAAATAAATAAAGGGTCTGTCTCCGCTGCATCAATGCTGTGGGAAGCCCACAAGGCTACAATTAGAGGAGACCTAATCTCTCTAGCATCCCACAAGAAAAAAACCAAACTAAAAGTACAGAAAGCACTAACTGACAAGATACTAGCCCTCGAACAACAACACAAAAAGACCCCGTCTAAGAAACTACGCAGAACACTTGACAAAACAAGATCTGAACTAAAACAATCACAACTAGAAGATGGACCAACCAGAGGTTCTACGATAGGGGCAACAAAGCAGACAAACTTTTAGCAACAAAGCTAAGAGGTCTTAAGGCAAAGGCTCAAATCACTAAGATCCGCACCAAAGGCGGCCACACCACTTATGTGGAAAAATAAATCGCCCAAGAATTTGCAAACTATTACACAGACCTCTATAATCTACACCCCCCTAATCAAGACCCAAACGCAGCAGATATTGCCTCGCAGTTTCTGGCGCGATGTAATCTTCCCTCTCTCACTGAAGAAGAGCTTACAGCTCTGAACCACAAAATCACTAAGGAGGAATTGACCCAAGCCATAAGCTCCCTCAAAATAGCTAAAACCCCAGGCCCCGATGGCTTTTCGAACGCCTACTATAAAAAATTCACATTGTCCCCCTCCCCTTACCTAATTGAAATGTTCAACTCCTTCCTAGAAGGAGAACCGATCCCGGGCACAATTTCAGCTGCCAACTTAGCCATTATCCATAAGGAAGGAAGGGACCCGCTACAATGCGGTAACTACAGATCGATCTCCCTGCTTATCACAGACCTGAAACTCTTCAGCAAGATCCTCGCAAACAGGCTAAATCCTATTCTCCCCAGACTAATTCATATAGACCAAGTGGGGTTCGTGTCAGGAAGACAGGCCTCTGACAACACCCGTAAAATCATTGATATTATCGACCACGTGCATCTCAATAAACTCCAGGCCATGATTCTCAGTCTAGATGCCGAGAAGGCCTTTGATCGGATCAAATGGACCTTCCTCGACCAAACCATGATTAAACTCGGCTTCTCAGGCCCCTTTCTCGAGGGTGTCCGAGCCCTATATCAGAACCCCACCGCATACCTAAAACTCCCGGGAGGACAATTCAACCAAATCCATATAAGAAATGGAACCAGACAGGGTTGCCCCCTCTCCCCTCTGCTTTTCGCGATCTCTATTGAACCACTAGCATCTCAAATTAGAGCCGACCCGAACATCAAAGACATAACAATCGCCGATAAAAACTATAAAATATCCCTTTTCGCGGATGACGTAATTCTGACCCTAGCCGACCCACACATCTCCCTCCCTAATCTACAGAAACTATTAGACCAATTCAGCCAGGTCTCAGACTATAAGATAAACATGGATAAATCCAAAGCGCTGAACATATCTCTCCCTGATCCCATTTGGAAGCTTCTACAATTAAACTACAAATATAAGTGGAACTCTTCCCACATAAAATACTTGGGAATAAAAATTTCTAGCTCATACAACTTGTTGTACAAGGCAAACTACCCCCCTCTATTTGACCAAATCAAGAGAGACCTAGACACTTGGAATGCATACCAGATCTCCTGGTTTGGCAGAATTGTCTCCGCTAAAATGAATATGCTCCCCCGCCTACTGTATTATTTTCAGACACTCCCAATCCCAGTCCCCCTGGCCGAATTAAGAAATATACAATCACATATCCTACGTTTTATATGGAAACAACGTAAACCTAGAGTCCCGAGGTCGGTATTCCTGTCCGCAAAGACAAGGGGAGGACTGGGGGTCCCTGACGTGGTTAGATACTACCTTGCAGCCCAGCTTAGGCAGGCGGTGGTCTGGAACAGCCCCCCGAGCGAGCTGTGCCTGCTGGCTAGAAATTGAGACTCACCACGCATCCCCCATCCCCCTTCCAGTACTATTATGCTCCCAAGAGTACAAGGAAAAACGACCTCAGAGGCTCGAGCTTGGAGCAATGAAATGCACTTGGTCAACATGGTTCAAGAACAGAGGGAAATATGGCCTAACTTCATCCCCCTCCCAACTCACCCCCATTCTCGGGAACCCATAATTCCCTCCAGGGTGCTCCCGAACACAGTTTGGTCAATTTCAGGACCTAGACATTAGCATGGTTGCGGATCTACTGGAGAATAACGAAGCTCTGTCCTTCCAAGAGCTCAAAACTAAATTTACAGCCCCCAATCTCCCCATGTTCAAATTCCTACAGATAAGGCATTTCCTTGGAGCTCTATCCCCGACCTCGAAATTCCCCCCGCTCTCCAGATTTGAGTCTCTCTGTCGTATAAGAGAGTACCAAAAAGGACTAACTTCAGGAATCTGTAGAATACTCGAGAACTCCCTCCCCCTACCCACACATACCTACATGCAAAAATGGTGTGCAGACCTTAACACGCCAATGGACCTGGAGGACTGGGAGGACGTCTGGGCTGCAGCTTCCAAAACTTCAATATGCACAGTCACAAAAGAAAACATTTACAAAATTCTATTTCAGTGGTACCTGACCCCGAGTAGACTGAGCCAGATTTTCCCCGGCACGGTTGACCTGTGCTGGAGAGGATGTGGACAAAAGGGTGACATGGCCCACATTTGGTGGACATGTCCGGAGATCCAGAGATTCTGGGCTGTAATCCGGAGACTTCTGGACGATACCCTGGGCCAGGAGATCCCCTTGGACCCCCTGACATACGTGCTGGGTAAACCAATAGAGGACCTCCCGGCCCCCACGACCAGGCTGACCTCCGCTATACTCACGGCGGCGAGATGCTCAGTTGCGGCGGCCTGGAAGCAAGTAAAGGCACCCTCGAGAAGGACAGTAGTGAATAGGATAAACATGGTTAGGAACATGGAAAAACTCACGGCCATGCTAAAACAAAAAATGCCCCAATTTTACAATACATGGGAACCCTGGCCCAACCCAGAGGACCTACCCCTGCCCCAGGTTCTAACTACTAAGCAACTAGCACTGGGAATTAATCGGAGAGATACCCTACCCCTCCCCCTCCCCCCCCTCTTCCCCTTCTTTTGTCGTCCCCAGCTATCGTCCCACCCTATGTCTCCCCATCTTTTTCTACTAAAAAAACAGGAAATTGATTTATTGGGACATCTTATATACTCTACGGTCATGTGCCGATGACCTCACTGTACTGTGTATTGATCTGATGTAACCACTGTTTGTAACCTATACACATGTCTCCAATAAAGGAAAAAAAGATTGGAAAAAAAAACCTCACAAAGACAAGATGGCGGACTGAAAATAGTCAAACAAAATGGCTGCTTTGATCCTAATGCTGTTATGTCAGACCCCCTAATGTCTCAACTTCGTCAGTCCCTCCTCTAATTCTTTAAAACATTGTTTTTTTGAGAATTATTGGCATGATTTTAGTCCAGAAACACGTTGGGAGGCACAGGGGTGCTCCATCATTTCATAATGCTGCTTGAGGGTATAGGACAGTGCACGAGGGTGCCTACCAAATGTAGTCATAGTCTCGTATGGCGTTGTGGCCAAATTCTTTTCCAGAGTTAGAACACTGTACTTGGCATCTTCTTTCTTCAAGGGACTGCTGTAGATTGGTTCTGCAAACAATGGCATTATGTCTGCAGAGGGGGTAGCACATTTGTGGATCATGTCTTTGACAAACGTAACACAAACATAGATGACAACGAGTATCACAAGCACACACATATTACCGCATTCAAAAATTTCGCTCCTAGTGATCCTACCAATCCACCCAGCCCCAAAGGGTTCCAGTCTGTGACACCTTCCTTCCTAAGTCTTTCTTGAATTTCTATCTTGTCTAGCTCATGCTGTACCTTGCCACTCTGATCTTGGATGAAAACACAACATTGTTCTTTAATTAGGGCACATACACCTCCTTTTGATGCTAAAATGTAATCTAAAGCCATTCTGTTTTGTAAGGCCATAAGCCTGATCTGGACTTGTTGTTGGATTAGTGATGCTATGGCTGTAGTGGTGTGATTGAGGACATCATCTAACACATCTGTTAATGTATTAAGCCTGTCATATAGTGTCAAGAGAGAGGGGATTTGGCCCGGGATTAAAGGGGTTACACCCTATTTGGCCACCCTCTACTCTCACCTGGGAAGCAAGGGGTTAACTGGACTGGGGTCCAGTAATGTGTTTTTACATTGCTTCAGCATCCTAATGTATATTCCCCTGTAAAAATGTATTGTTTCTGTTCCAGTGTTGCACCAACACATACACTGGGATGGATGCGGGAGGCCTAAGGGGTTAATGAGCTACAGTTTAGGAAAATACAAATGTGTGGGGTCTTTTCAGAAATATCTGGGCTTCAACAGGCTTGATTGAAGTTGGGTGTGAAAAGTACAGAGGGGGTTTGGTGTATGTTAACACATATTGCTGGTAGAGACAGCTAGGCCCATGTCTGGGGCATTGGGTGTGAAATCTAGCACCTGTGACAAATGTTCTCTACACACGAGTCCCTGCTTCAAAGGATTTATTGACAAGGGGTTATGGGGGCCAGGGGTGCGGTTACCCAAGGAGATATGAGAATGAGTGACCTTATTAAATTTAAGAATACCATGAGATGTCCTCGGCTGAACGTGCTAAAAATTACATATGTGTAACCGGGGGACAGAGCCGCAAATAACGATTACAGACACATGATGTGTAGCAGGTCCTAAGCGACAGATATTAATATCTCTCTTAATTTTAGTATTACACGGTAATATTTAGTCTTATTGGGAGCGTCATGCATGCCGGAATGTATTAATATGTCTCGGGTGCCAGTAAGTATTACTGAACTGAAGTTATGAAGTTATTTAGATAGGAAAAGCAGTTTTTAAACATCCTTGGGTGGGAGGAGTTTTACTCTGAGGAAAACTGTCAACCTAACCACTGATTTATGAGAGGGGCTGGGTTTAGGTTGTGTTCAATGGGAAATAATTGTATAAGAACCAGGCTCAGCCTATGGCTATTGTCTTTCGTGTCTTTTGTGATTTTCAAGATTGCTGTATGAACTGCTAGTCACGATTTCTGACTATTTCATCATTTCCATCTTAAGTGAGTGTCCATATTTTGTCTGTTATTTGTATAATCTCGTGTGTTCACCTTTTTCAAGGAATAAATTCGATTTTATCATATCTAAGTCTCGTTCAGTTCAACCCAGTTATATTTGGTGTGTATTATTAATAGCCTGTCTCAAAGCTACCGTCACATATAGTAACCCTCCTCCTACATTTAGAACTAAATTAACCCAGAATTGTTCTTTCCATAAACTACTTTTCAGCCCTGAAATATTTGGTGTTTTTCTCTTGTTTCTGGTTGTTGGAGGCACTTGACCCATAAATGATTGGTGTTGCTAGTGTGTAAAAATGGATACAAAAAATGCTAAAAACCTTATTTTAGGCAAGTGACCTTTCTGCTGCTAGCTAAAGAAAATTGCATCTATCTCTACCATCATATATTTTGAGAATTAGCACAACATTCTATTACTGAGAATTGAGGGGGTTTGGTATCTATGAAAGTGAAATGCATGATCATCACTCCTGCACGCATCATATACATCATTCACTCAGAAAAACAGAACAAAAAATGTCTGCGATGGTCAAAAATGGCTGACCTATGATCCTTTCCTTGTGGCTGGCACACGCCCTTTGGTGACCCCCTCCTCTCGGTGGGGGTGCAACACACCTCTGGGTCAAAGTTTTGCTGCACATGACACATACATAGAGAGTGATGAGTACTGCCAAAACACATTCACAAGCCTCACTTCCAGGGAACCAATGGAATTTGCTGTTTGTGGGTGAGATGGTTAGTGTAAATGTTACCTTGACCATGGTGATAGATATCTGCGATGTATAAGGAACACAGGGAGATGAGTATTGCTGACAAGGCTCTGTAGAGCATCATCATGACAATCCTGTTATCTCTCTGTGGGTTATACCTTCGCAGACCCAATGGTGCATACATCTTAAAATTCTAACTTATACACACTATAAAAGAATAAAAATATTGAGTCTTTGAAAAAATTAAATGTTCTGAGTCTTTGACAAAATAAAATGTTCTGATAAGATCAGGCCTCTGCCTGGTATCTTATTTTCCTCGTTGGTTAACAGTCAAAGTTTATGTCTCGTCAAAACATTAACTTGATGCGGCTGTGCTTTAGATGACTTTGGTCTTTGGTGGAGCTGGAACGAGCTTTACTGTACTTTGGGTCCAGGGAAAGAACTCTGCCACTTTAATTGCTGTATTGGTGGTTAGTATGGGCCTTTTCATCTGGGATGAAGAGCATGCTTGTGTAGGAACTACTTGACCTTTAACTCCGTCTCGCGTAGGTGCACTTTTATCATACCTTATGCCTAGAGAGACTCAAAAAATGTATTAGTGGCATATAATACTTATTAATTGTTTTATTACCAATAGATGGTCCTTCATTTGTTCCTTTGAACTACTGATAGTCATAAGTCATCCCATAAGTGTCTCATAGGGAGATAATTTATACCTAGGAATAAATTATTGTGTCAATGTGTTTACTACTGTCTTAACATCCGCATATAGACAGAGGTATCTCCTATTAATGCTCCTCACATTTAAAACTAAGCAGCTAATGTGGACTTGACTGTACTACAATCTAAGTTCCTAAGACTTTGGGCCTCAGCCATTGTCAAACCAATTGCTTCCATAATCAACTCTATCTTTTCTGCAGGCCATATCCCTAAGACCTGGAAAACTACCAGAGCTGTCCCAATGTTCAAAAGTGGGGACAAAAACACTGTCTCAAACTACAGACCAATCTCTCTTCTCCCAAAACACACTTGCTCTCATTCATGCCTCACTGTCATCTCCTCAGATGCAAATGGTATCAACCTTTTCATTAAATACTAACTAACCTTAAAACTTGCCCCACAAATTAAGCATCCCAATAGCCTGCACTCATTGCTATTATTCCACACACAGTTACTCCTACCACCCATTGTGGCTACGCACTGCCATCTACAGCACTTATTCCATCACCTACTGTCTCTGTAAATTTTCCTTAAACCTTAGATTGCAAGCTCTTCAGGGCAGGAATTTCCTTTCCTATTGTCTGATTTTGCTGCACTTACTATTCTATTATAATTCCCTCTACTGTATTCTTTGTGAAGTGCTAAGAACATTTTTTTGACGCTATATATAAATAAAGTCATACACTACAATACTATACTATCCAAAGTCATGGACAAAAATGTGTTCACTCCCAATTAAACAATTACTATACTAAGACAAATGCCCCTAGCTAATTTCAGTCTGGACTCCACCCCAAACACTCCATTGTAACTATTCTGCTAAAAATGTGAAATGCCTTGCATATAATATATACCCTGCTCACTTATGTAACTGTATTTGCAACTATATATCACCTGTCCTTTAACTCTATACCCAGGACACACCCAAAAATGAGAGGTGACTCCCAGTGCACCACTTCCTGGCAAAACATTCTACAAATAAAATAAATAAATTAGCAACTAGGATGTTGTTTGCTTAATCAGCAGAATTAGAATTATATATTATACAGTGATTTTAACAGTAACTACTGCTTATTATAAAATAGGACACCTATGGAAAAAATAAATAGTTAAAAGTTATCAAATACATCACATATTCAGATAATAGTCAAATGCTTTTGTATAGGACGTCACACTAATTTCTTGTAATATAATCTCTTTGCACAGTGCCGAACACACTGACAGCGTTATTTTTTTTTTTTTTTTTAAAGACACTCAGATAAAAATTTCAGAGCTTGTTTATCTTGGCAATTAGCCAGCCCGGGCGTTTCGCCAAAAAGACCTTGAGAGTGCCGAGCAGATAACAAAACAGCTTCTCAGTCTTCTAAATATTAATTACTGAATTGAAACTTCAGCTCAAAGTTAAAAATGAAGCTCTCTCCACAGCAATAAAAACGAAAACATTTATGGCCTCTCTAAAAATAAACATATAGCCTCTCAAAAATAAACATATGGCCTCTCAAAAATAAAAATATGGCCTCTTAAAAATAAAAATGGATGGGACAATTAACTAAACTAGGTTAGATACACATCATATATAATTTAAACATACGTGTGAGCTAAAATATTTCCAACATATCCTAATCCTATAGAAATGCAATTGACGTGTTTTTTACTGGTTTATACACACAAAACCACAATACAGACACACAAAGAACATAGACACACTTCTCTCCTACACAGCGAATCAACTTCTCATAAATAACCTGCTTTTAAAACTAAAAATTTTTATGCTCCGGAGCTTTTGAGCTAACTTGTCGTATCTTTTGCACATTCCTTTGGAGAAAAGGGGTTTTTTTGCGCGGTCTGTGCTGCTGGTATTCTGATTCTCTTTCTAGTTGCCATTAGAACAGAAGGAAAAAGAATATTTTCTGGTTTAAAAGACCCATTCGTGAGGCCAGTACGAACAAACCTTTTAAATTTTTACCAGTTACAGGGCTACTCCCATTCTTTTCCGTTCTCTTCTCTCTCTTAAGGCTGCACTGCAATTACTAGCAAAATGTCCGGCTTTTTTTTTTTTTTTACAATTATAACACTTTCTGTCCCTTCCAAACACTTTCTGTCCCTTCCAAACACTTTCTGTCCCCTCCAAACACTTTCTGTCCCTTCCAAACAATATACACAGTCTCTAATTGTATCCCAATTTCTGCATATAAACCTTTCATAAAAATAACCCTCAATATCTACTTCCTCAACATCATCATATGCCTTGATTATCTATCGGCAAATTCACTTGCTAATTCTTTCCTATTCACTTTCTTTTTCACTTGTTATTATATTAACTTCTGTCCTGGCAATGGTAAAAATTAGTGCAGCGGGACCCTTCTGTCCCTCAACAGAATTCTTTTGACCCATATTAACGTAAGGTATGTTTCCCTGTGGGATTCAAAAACACATGAGACGGCGCTCCCTGAGCCTCTCAAACCCACAGAAAAAGACCCCTCTTTCATTTAAACATCTGCGCAAATTGTTGATAATAGTACAAACAGTGCCATTCACTGGCCAACGAAATATATTTATATTGTCTCTTTTCGTTCTCTGTATTCATTCTTTATTATTTTTGTCTGCAGACACACAATCTTTTGAGACTTTTTGGTTTCCCATTATTCCCCTGTTACAGAAATCAAATTTAATTGACCTGTACAATACTTCTTCGGCTACAGAAATCCAATTTAATTGACCTGTACAATATTTTTTCGGCTACAGAAATCAAATTTAATTGACCTGTACAATACTTCGACTACAATAATCAGCGCAAGCTGATTACGTACAACTCTTTTGGCATGTTATTGTTCTGAATAGTGTAAATATGCAAATAAGGACCTGTCACAAGACTGTTCCCCAATCACAATTTCTCACCATAACTGTCATGGAACAAGAACTACATTTCTGACTCACCCCCCTCTCTCCTTTGCAGCTTCTGCCTGTCAGATCTTATTCCCAGCTGCATTGAGTTTGCACACACATACTGTGCCTGTGTAACTTGCAAAAATGTTGCATTTCTTGCCTCTGGGCATGGAATCAGTGAGCTGCTACTGCAGTTTAGAATGGGCTAGTCTGCCCCCCCTCCTGTTTGTTCAGAGATAGTCTGCCCCTAGACTATTCCCTTTACCCACACTGCCCCTCACTTCCTTTTCCACCCTGGAGACAGTGGAGTCAAGACCCTTTCTCTGTTCATCCCCCATGGTGAGGCCATCTCTTTTTACCGGTTTCTAACTAATAATCACCACTACATACCATCCACAAGTATCTGTATTGCTTGCAATAAAGTGGAGGAAATATTACAGGGCTTGGAGTGATTTAAAAGGGAACTGTGTTAATGCTATTGGGAGCCATTCACACATCAAACGTGACCCTGGCTTCAGAAAAGTAAAAAGAGGACCGTGTGCCTTGGGAATACACACAGAGGAGCTGCTACCCACAGCCTTTATGCTAAAGAAAAAAACAAGCAGCTTACACAGCAAATAAACAGCAGTCTCTCACCACACTGTACAAGCATTCTGCTCCACGTTGCTACACAGAGCCACCAGCCTCTACACAGCAAACAACTACAGCTTTATGCAAAGACAAGTGAGCAGCCTTACTTTGCTAATAAGAATACAGAATAGTCTCTGCACAAGCAGCAGTTTTACTCTGCCAGACAGGGCAGCAAGCTTTATACAGCAAACTGCACACAGCTTACAGATAAGCAAGTAGATTTACACTGGACACAGCCATCACCTACCCTGCACCTAAGGCAGCAGCTTTGCAGACAGACAGTGCACTTTACACACAGAGCCTTGATCGCCTTCTCTGTCTCTTTGAGTCCACCCTCTGCACAGCCCCATAGTGAGGAGCCACCATCTCACCTACCCCTGCGCACGTCCCCACGGCTAGTGCCATCAAGGGCCACTGAGAGCGAGAGTGATTTCGAGCGAGGTCCTGGAGAGAGATAGATAAGGTCTTGAGAGATAGAGAGAGAGAGGGTCTGTACTGAGAGAGTGTTCTAGAGATGGTTCTGCTGAGAGAGAGTGCGTCTGAGAGAGAGAGAGAGAGGTCTTTAGAGAGGTCGAGAGGAGGTTGAGAGAGTGTCGGAGCAGGGAAAAAAAAAGTGGGGGGGGAGTAGAGAGGGGGCTCAAGAGAGAGAGTCTGAAGGCAGAGAGTGGTCTGAGAGAGAGTCAAACGAAGTCTGAGTCAGAGAGAGTAGAGTCTAGATAGAGAGGAGGAGGGATTCGGTCCGAGAGAGAGAGAGGTCTATATCGAGTCGAAGGAAGATCAGAGAGAGGGAGGGTCGAAGAGCGAGTGGTCAGAGAGAGAGAAGGAGGCTAGGAGTATAGGTCTGAGAGAGAGAGAGAGATGTCCTGAAGAGTAGGTCTGAGAAGAGAGATAGTCTGAGAGAGAGAGAGGTCTAGAAGGCAGAGAGAAAGTGTCTGAGAGATGATAGAGAGTCTGAGAAAGAAGGTCTGATAGAGATAGGGTCTGAGAGAGAGATGAGGTATCAGAGAGAGAGAGGTCAATGAGATAGAGAGTTCTGAGAGTGAGTTATAGGATTCTTTAGAGAGAGGTCGCAGAGAGTAGTCTGAGAGAGAGAGAGTGGGTCTGTAGGAAGAGATAGGTCTGGAGAGAGAAGGTTCTGAGGAAGGTAGAGAGATAGAGGTCTGAGAGAGAGAGGTCAGGAGAGGCTAGGAGAGAGGTTGATGACGAGGGTCTGAGAGAGAGAGAGATGATCTGAGGTGGTCTGAGAAGAGAGAGGTCTGAGAGAGAGAGTCTATAGAAGAAGAGAGTTCTGAGAGAGGTCTGGAGAGAGTCTAGAAAGGATCTGAGAGAGAGAGAGGTCAGAGTGTCTGATAGAGAGATGTCTAATATAGGAGGTCTGAGAGAGTATGAGGTCTGACGAGAGAGGTCCTAGAGAGAGATAGTGTCTTAGGAGAGTCGAAGAGAGAGTGAGAGAGTTAGAGAGAGGGTCTGAGAGAGAGTAGGAGAGAGGCCTGAACCAGAGGCAGAGAGAGAGAGAGAGGTCCTAGAGATGAGAGTGAGAGAGAGGGTCTGAGAGAAGAGAGTCTGATAGAGTTCTGGGTTCTGTAAGAGAGAGATGAGAGAGATGTTAAGAGAAGAGATCAGAGAGGGTCTAGATAGTCAGAGAGGAGGTCGAGGCATAGAGAGGCTAGAAGGGTCTGATAAGAGAGAGAGTAGGCTGAGAGAGATGGGCTAGAGAGAGAGGTTCATGAGAGTCTGAGAGAGAGGGCTTGAGAGAGAAGAGAGTCAGAGAGAGATAGGTCTAGAGAGAGCAGAGGAATCTGAGAGAAGCTGAGTCCGTAGAGATCGAGAGATGTCTGAGAGAGAGTCTGAGAGAGAGCAAGTGGACGGTCTGGAAGTCGGGTAGTCTGAAGAGAGAGGCTAGAGAGGTCTGAGAGATCAGAGGGTCTAGAGAGAGAGAGGTCTGGAGGATAGGAGGTCTGAGAGAGAGATTTGAGATAGGGGTCTCTAGGGATATAGATATCTATTTTTGTCCTTAATATCGATATCTCTGTTGACTTCTCCTCGCGCCTCGTTAGTCTTCTGGCTCTCTCTCTTCATTTCCGTATTAGTTTAGGACTTACTCGCGCTTTTTATCTTCTCTCCTCTCGTTTCCCTTCTCTCTCATCTACATTATCTTCCCTCTCTCTCATCAATAGCTTCTTTCCTTCTCCCTCGCTCATCTTTCCTTCTCCCCCGCTCGCTGTCTTCTCTCCTCCCCTCGTGTTCTTCTGGGGTACGCAGCTCTCGTTCTTACCTCTCTCTCTTTCTCTCGCTCTCTCTTCTCTTCTCTCGCGCTCTCTCTTTCTTGTAGATGATCTGATGTAGAGTATGGCTGAGCGAGAGAGAATAGGTCTGATATAGAGAGTAGTCTGAAGAGAGAGGTCCTGAGAGAGAGAGAGTTCTTCTGTCCTAGCCGTGCATTGCTCGCGAGAGGATCGAGTCCGATGTTTATTGTCTTTTGGATGACCCTTTGTCGGTCACCTTTGGGAGTTTCTTTCTTCCTTCAGTGAGTCGACTCGTCATCCTTGTATCTGAACACGCTAAGCATCCTAGGCCATTGTCCCATTCCCCCCGATTGAGGATGTTTTTGTTGACCTCAGGGCTATTGACTGTCTTTTTCTCTATCACTTGGCCCTTCGGTCGCTTGGAGATGGCCAAGAATAGGTCAGGGAGAGATGTGTGTCCACATTCTGTTAATACCGTTCTGCGGGCGTCAACATAGTCTTGTCCGTGCTGTGTCAGTGCACTCGTTGCCCACTATCACCCATCCTAGGTCAAGTCTTTGGGCGTATGGCGCGTTGTGGGGTCCGTTATGCTGTTTACGGACTTATGTACCCTCATGATGTCCCTTGCCGGCAGCAGCAAGATCTTGGCGCTTGTTCTACTGGGAGGATGTAGTTGGCTATTCCTTTGAGGTGCGGGGTAATGGTCGTGCCATGTCTGGTTGTGGGAATCTCGTCCCTGTTTTGGCCTGTGGCTGCACTCGATGAGGTGGGAAGGGATGTTCACTTTGACGTCTATTGAGTATGGTGTTAGCCATTCACTCTTCTCCCTGTGGCTCCCATTCGCCCTGCACACGTTCTGAGAGTGTAAGGAGAAGCACCGTCTTGTATGGTAAACATATCGAAGAACTCTGACCTGACCCAGCGATCGGTTGCTCTGGTCGTTGAGGATGCGTACATCCGAATAGCCTTCTCAGGTTGTCCCTGGGGGTGCACTGCGACAAGGCTATTTTGGAGCAGGATATTTTGTCACCTCTTTTCCGAAACCTCAGTGCACTGAGATGTGACGGATGTGCTCTCCTTCTTCTTCTCCCCGCCATGCTCCGCTACGGAGGATGGGTTCTTGAGTGGTGGAGTGTCAGCGCCTCTGGTGTAACGCTGTCACGTGCTTGTCACTTTCGCACCATGTGCATTGATCTCTTCTTCAGTCCTGGCTAGGTGAGTCGTGGAACCGCAGCACCTGAAGCAAACTCTGAATTCTCCAAGTAACCTCTTGTCCTCTAGGGACTTCATCCTGAACCAAAGCACTTGTTGAGTGGGTGTGGCTTCGTGTTATGGGACATTCCCTGTTTTGGGTCCCTTGTTCCTTGTCTCCGGCGACTGACTGATCGGGAGTAGTTTGGGTCGTGGAGGCACGTCCGTCACTCGGCCGAGATGGGTGTTTGGGTGTTACCATATCTCGTCGCTGGTCTCTCGTTCCGCAGGCTGCTTGCACTGTATGTGGTGCGCACCCAAGATGAAACTGGGATCGTTCCTTGTCTTGCCTTGCCGCTTCGCGAATGAAGCTCAAGAAAACCGAGAATGGGGGGTAGAGACTTGCTTCTCCCTTTGTATTTGGAGCCTGTGAGATCCATTTTTCTTGGAGGTTGAAGGGTAGCTTCTCCAGGATGGGTCTCACTCCACGAGCTGAGTCTAGGAGTTGAGACCTATTAGGTAATGGTCTTTCCTTGCGAACTCCGTTCTTTGCAAGCAGTCTCCGAGCTCTCGTAACTTCGAGTATCTTTAGTTGTGATCTTGGGGAAGCTGTCGACTCTTTTGAAGAGCGAATCCTCGACTGCTTCAGGGCTGCCGTAGGACTCTTCTAGCCTTTCCACACTAGGTCAAGACCTACTTGGGGCTGTGCGCGTTTGCCGCCCGCAGCTCTATTTGCGTGCTCTCTGGATTCGTTCCCAGGAACTTGAATAGCAGTTGAGCTCTTCCCTCGCTGAGAAGTCAAGCTGTTGATTGCGTCTTTGAACGTGAACTTCCACATCCCGTAGTTCTCAGGGCGGTCGTCGAAGCTGGTGAGTCCTGCTTCACCAGGTCACGCCGGATCATGTACTTGACTATGTCTGTCAGGCTGAGGCCATCGCTGCGTGTGGTCCCGTTCTGAGGTAGTTGTGGGGGGTCTGTGCGGTCGCCTCTTCCTTGGCGTGACGAGTGCGACTGCTGGTCGTGTGGGGGGCGTGTTTTCCCGTGTGGGTGTACCTGGATGGCGAGCTGTTGTAGTGCATCCGTGTGCGCGCTGGCGTGTGGAACGCTGTTGCGGCTTTGGCTATCCCAGGCAGCAGTACCACTGCAGGAGCAGCGTCTTTCCTCGTGGCCCAGCACAGTCTTCGGTGTCCTAAGTCACTCCCTCCGTGTTGAGATGGTGCGTGGTGTTTACGCTGAAGAGGCTCCTTACGTAGTCTTCAGTGCGTTGGCTGGATCCTCTGAGGCAATCCGTCTGTACGTGTACCCCGCCGTCCTGTCTCGTAGCTGCTTCTAAGACTTCGGCTTGGGCTATGGCGGCAGCGGCGTTCCTTTTCTTTGCTTAGAGCTTCTAGAATCCGCGTCAATTCGGCTTTTCTGCGCGCAGCGCGGGCGGGTTAGCAGCGGTTGGTGGGCATTGGCGGCAGCGACGCTGCTCCCCTCTTCTATGCGCGCTTTTTCTGCCCTTACGGCTGCCTCTCTCCGACCATATTCGGCCTGGCGGTGCGGCCTCTGCGTGGCTCGCGCCTTGCGCTGGACATGTTAGATCGCTGATCTTGCTGACCTTGAAGAATGCCTGGATGTGCTTGAGCGCTGCGATGCGGTTCCAGCAAAAAGTCTTTCTCTTAGTCTCGGCTTCCGTGATAGAGGTTCGGACGCGGCTGTCACGTTACGCAATGTTATGCTGTAGGTCCCTTTCTTGCAAGCTTTCGCCGGTGTTAGCCCTGGCCAAGTAAGTGAGTATGCCTCTGACAGCTCTGGTAGCGTGCGTGATCTATCTTTAACTGAGTTATTGCCTGCTCAGCTGTTGTACATAATTGCCAGCGCCGGCGACATTGCGTATCCCAAGTGTGGTTGTTTCCCAGGCCAACTCTAATTAGCGCGGTGCGCTTCAATGTCAGTCTCATATTTTTGCGGGCCTTTTGTGTCATGTGCTGCCCGTTTGGGCCTTGCGCCGCCTGCGCCTGTTGCAGTTGCGCAGCGGTCTCTGTGTCTGAGTGATCGCTCTCCTGCGTGATGTCTGGTGAGGCTCTGAGTTCTGCCATGCTGTAGGTGGTGTAGGCCTTTAGGCCATGCGTGTGGCGTGCGGTCTTTTTTACCTGTGTCAGCGATGGGCGACTGTCTCAGATGATGCCGAGCGGTGTCCTGCAGCATTCAGCGTTGGGGTAGCTGTACTCACAGGTTCTGGTGGCTCTGACCCATGTCCTGGCGGGTGTCCGGTTAGCGACCTCACTCTCTCTCTCTCTCTGACCTCACTCTCTCTCTCTGACCTCTCTCTCTCTGACCTCACTCTCTCTCTCTGACCTCACTCTCTCTCTCTGACCTCACTCTCTCTGACCTCACTCTCTCTCTGACCTCACTCTCTCTCTCTGACCTCACTCTCTCTGACCTCACTCTCTCTCACAGACAGACTCTCTCACAGACAGACACTCTCTCTCTCTCACAGACAGACCCTCTCTCAGACAGACACTCTCTCTCTCTCTCTCAGACAGACACTCTCTCTCAGACAGACACTCTCTCTCTCAGACAGACACTCTCTCAGACAGACACTCTCTCTCTCTCTCTCAGACAGACTGCCATGGAACCAGAACTACCTTTCTGACTCACCTCCCTCTCTCCTTTGCAGCTTCTGCCTGTCAGATCTTATTCCCAGCTGCATGGAGTTTGCACACACATACACACATACTGTTTGCTACCCCTACGCTGCACGCTGCAGGACACCGCTCGGCATCATCTGAGACAGACGCCCATCGCTGACACAGGTAAAAGACCGCACGCCACACGCACTGGCTAAAGGCCTACACACACCTACAGCATGGCAGAACTCAGAGCCTCACCAGACATCACGCAGGAAAGCGATCACTCAGACACAGAGACCGCTGCGCAACTGCAACAGGCGCAGGCGGGCGCAAGGCCCAAACGGGCAGTCACATTGACACAAAAGGCCCGCAAAAAATATGAGACTGACATTGAAGCGCACCGCGCTAATTTAGAGTTGGCCTGGGAAACAACCACACTTGGGATACGCAATGTCGCCGGAGCCGGCAATTATGTACAACAGCTCGAGCAGGCAATAACTCAATTAAAGATAGATCACGCACGCTACCAAGAGCTGCCAGAGGCATACGTCACTTACTTGGCCAGGGCTAACACCGGCGAAAGCTTGCAAGAAAGGTACCTACAGCATAACATTGACATGACATGTGACAGCCGCGTGCGAACCTCTATCACGGAAGCCGAGACTAAGAGGAAAGACCTTTTTCTGGAAACCGCATCGCAGCGCTCAAGCACATCCAGGCATTCTTCAAGGTCAGCAAGATCAGCGCGATCTAACATGTCCAGCGCAAGCGCGAGCACTACCAAGGCGCGAGCCATCGCAGAGGCCGCACGCGCCAGGGCCGAATATGGTCGGAGAGAGGCAGCCGTAAGGGCAGAAAAAGCGCGCATAGAAGAGGAGGAGCAAGCCGCCGCCGCTGCCAATGCCGCCACCGCTGCTACTACCGCCGCTGCCAATGCTGCCACCGCTGATGCCAATGCGCGTAGAAAGGCCGAATTGGACGCGGATCTAGAGGCTCTAAGCAAAGAAGAGGAAGCCGCTGCCGCCATAGCCCAAGCCGAAGTCCTAGAAGCAGCTGCGAGACAGGACAGCGGGGAGCTACCGTACAGACGGATAGCCTCAGAGGATCCAGCCCAATGCACTGAAGACTACGTAAGGAGCCTCTTCAGTGTAAATACCAGCACACCATCTCAACACGGAGGGAGTGACTCCACAGACACCAAAGACTTGCTAGGTCCACGAGGAGAAGACGCTGCTCCCTCAATGGTACATGCTGCCTGGGATAGCCACGGCCGCAACAGTGATCCACATGCCAGCGCGCACACGGATGCACTACAACAGGCTCGCCGTCCAGGTACACCCACACAGGAGAACACAGCCCCTCATACCGACCAGCAGTCATCACGCGTCCACGCCAAAAAGAGGCGACCGCACGAACACTCCCAGCAACTACCTCAGAACGGGACAAACACGCCGAGGCCTCAGGCCTGACAGACATAGTCAAGTACATGATCCGGCGTGACCTGGTGCAAGCAGGACTCACCAGCTTCGACGACCGCCCTGAGAACTACCGGACGTGGAAGTTCACGTTCAAAGACGCAATCAACAGCTTTGACTTCTCAGCGAGGGAAGAGCTCAACCTGCTATTCAAGTTCCTAGGGAACGAATCCAGAGAGCACGCGAATAGACTGCGGGCGGCAAACGCGCACCAACCCCAAGTAGGTCTTGACCTAGTGTGGAAAAGGCTAGAAGAGTCCTACGGCAGCCCCGAAGCAGTCGAGGATTCGCTCTTCAAAAGAGTCGACAGCTTCCCCAAGATCACAACTAAAGACTACTCGAAGTTACGAGAGCTCGGGGAACTGCTGCAAGAACTGGAGTTTGCAAGGAAAGACCATTCCTTAATAGGTCTCAACATCCTAGACTCAGCCCGTGGAGTGAGACCCATCCTGGAGAAGCTACCCTTCAATCTCCAAGAAAAATGGATCTCACAAGGCTCCAAATACAAAAGGGAGAAGCAAGTCGTCTACCCCCCATTCTCGATTTTCTTGAGCTTCATTCGCGAAGCGGCAAGGACAAGGAACGATCCCAGTTTCATCTTGGGTGCGCAAACCACATACAGTGCAAGCAGCCTGAGGAACGAGAGATCAACGACGAGATATGGTAACACCCAAACACTCATCTTGGCCCGTAGGACGGACGTGCCTCCTACGACCCAAACTACTCCCGATCAGTCGGTCGCCGGAGACAAGGAACCAAGGGACCCAAACAGGGAATGTCCCATACACAAGAAGCCACACCCACTCAACAAGTGCTTTGGGTTCAGGATGAAGTCCCTAGAGGACCGCAAGAGGTTACTTGGAGAATTCAGAGTTTGCTTCAGGTGCTGCGGTTCCACGACTCACCTAGCCAGGGACTGCAAAGAAGAGATCAAATGCACAGTGTGCGAAAGTGACAAGCACGTGACAGCGTTACACTCAGAGGCGCTGACACTCCATCAACTCAAGAACCCATCCTCCGTAGCGGAGCATGGCGGGGAGAAAGAAGAAGGAGAGTCAACATCTGTCACATCTCAGCGCACTGAGGTTTGCGGAAAAGAAGGTGACAAAATATCCTGCTCCAAAATATGCCTTGTCGCAGTGCACCCCCAGGGACAACCTGAGAAGGCTATTCGGATGTACGCAATCCTCGACGACCAGAGAAACCGATCGCTGGTCAGGTCAGAGTTCTTCGATATGTTTAACATACAAGACGGTGCTTCTCCTTACACTCTCAGAACGTGTGCAGGGCGAATGGAGACCACAGGGAGAAGAGTGAATGGCTACACCATATGCCCAATAGACGGCAAAGTGAACATGCCCCTTCCCACACTCATCGAGTGCAGCCACATGGCCACAAACAGGGACGAGATTCCCACACCAGACATGGCACGCCATTACCCGCACCTCAAAGGAATAGCCAACTACATCCTGCCGGTAGAACAAGGCGCCAAGATCTTGCTGCTGCTCGGCAGGGACATCATGAGGGTACATAAAGTCCGTAAACAGCATAACGGACCCCACAACGTGCCATACGCCCAAAGACTTGACCTAGGATGGGTGATAGTGGGCAACGCGTGCACTGACACAGAGCACGAACAAGACTATGTTGACGCCCGCAGAACGGTAATAACAGAATGTGGACACACATCTCTCCCTGAACCATGTCTTGGCCATCTCCAAGCGACCGAAGGGCCAAGTGAAGAGAAAAGACAAGGTCATAGCCCTGAGGTCAACAAAAATATCCTTGCATTGGAGGGATGTGACAATGGCCTCGGATGCTTAGCGGTTCAGATAACCAAGGATGACGAGTCGACTCCACTGAAGGAAGAAAGTAATCTCCCAAAGGTGACCGTCAAACGGGTCATCCAAAAGACAATAAACAATCGGACGATCCTCTCGCGAGCAATGGCACGGCTAGGACGTACAGTCGTTCCTCTCCACAGAGTATCCAGCGATACAGCAGCCAGCTGTCACGGCTGGCATAGCCGCAAAAGATTGCGCCCTACAGGTGAAGCCACAGTGTCAAAAAGACTGTTCTTTCACACACGTAAGAGGAGACAGTTGCAGAGACATTTCCCAAAAGGATTTACAAGGACAAAAGAGACTGTTCTTCGTCATGTCCAGGGAGAGAACAACCTCCTGAGGGCAGTCAACAAAGAGACAGAAAGGCGCCTCCCCAACAATGGAGAACATGCCATCTCTAGGTTCACTTCGTACCGCTGCGACCTACAAAGGAAACCGGAGACCAAAAGCAACTTTGTGGCCTTAATCCAGAAGAGACTCCTTACCGGCCATGCAAAGCCATCACCTCTAATGAAGGAAGGTGAAGAATGCTGGTACCTCCAATTATCTGGGGCCTACCACCCTCAGGAACCCGATCAAATCCGGGTAGTGTTCAGCCCCAGCGCTCAGCTCCAGGGAGTCTCCCTGAACGACATCCTCTTTACTGGACTAGATTCGACAACCAGTCTTCCAGGAGTTTTGTTCCGCTTCCGCAAGGAGTCAAAAGCCATCTCCTTCTGCCAAACACCAGGTGATAGAGCGACAAGCTACCACGACTGGCATACCTACAAGGGGATGCATTCTGTGGGTAAAACTACAGAGACAAAAAGACTGTTCTCTCACAAGGCTAAAAGGAAACAGCACCAGAGACTTTTACACAAAGACATTGTGGTGCAACCAGCAAACCTGGAGCTGTGCATCCACCCTGCATCCTATGCCAAAGAACCTTGACCAAGGGACCTTGATACCAGTGATACCGGCCGGTGTCACATCGCTATGTGGACATGGACTCTTGCATCGTTTGAGAATGTGATGTTATCTTTGTTATGCATTGCACATATGTTCCATAGTGTTATATAGTGGTATCTACAGATACCAGACGGGGAGTGTCATGGAACCAGAACTACCTTTCTGACTCACCTCCCTAATCGGTGGTTTGGGGCATGAGTCCCAATAACAGTGCTCAATCCAATTCTGAACTTCAATAATATGAACAGTTTAAGTCCATAAGTATAGGAAGCCAGTATAACCGTACAGTGAGATATTGGACCCAGTGCTAAATTGATGCAGCAAAACAACAGACACTAACAAATTAGATAATCCATGTGTCAGAATGAAAGAGTGAGGGTTTAACATACCATTGATGTGTAGGACTGCGCCATACAGGACCTTTATGCTGCAGCACTGTTGCCGGTCATCAAGTCTCCAATTGAGGGAGAAAAACAATACTCACTGAAGTCTGCTTCCTTGGTTGCGTGCATCACGCTCCATATTCAAAGTAGTGGTAGAAATCCCAGGATTCCAGCGGTGCACAGCTGAGTAGAATAGGAGACCAGCAAGGTGTGGGTTAAAAATTGATGTTTATTAACAAAGCATGGTATGGGGGACACACTCTGA
>WSYH01010712.1:0-22521 GCA_036426205.1 Ascaphus truei | reverse complement strand
CCAATCAGATTCACCACATGTCGTTTCAACCCAATCTGATTGGCCAGATGTCGTTTCAACCCCACAACTTTCGAATTTATATATTAAGATAGGCGTATGTAACGGTTACAGACCAGATTAAAATGTGAGACGACTTTACTTTTGAAAGAACTTAGACTGGTGGCGGCTGTGAGTCTCCTGTAGATTGTTCCAGTTTTGAGGTGCAACAGTAAGAGGAGGAGCGGCCGGATACTTTGCTGAATCTTGGGACCATGAACAGCCTTTTGGAGTAAGATCTCAGATGATAAGTACTGCATGTGGTAGGGGTGAGGATCTTGTTCAGATTGACGGGTACTTGCCCAGAAAGTATTTTAAGGCAAAACAGGAAAAATTTACTTTGTACCTAGACTCAAATGATGACCAATCTAGTTCTTTGAGCATTCTGCAGTGATGCTGTTTTGTTCTCCAATGCAACTACAAAACACATGTCAAATTGTAGAGGGTTTCAAGTTTGCTAAGGTGGGGTTGGGGGTGCCGTATACTATGTCCCCATAGTCGATAATTGGCATTAGCATCAGCTGTGCAATACGCTTTCTGACCAGCAGATTTAGGGAAGATTTGTTCCTATGTAGGCCATTTTCGCCCTGTGTCTAGGGAGGACTGAAACAGACCTCACTAAAATAACTAATGACCTCCATGCTTCCAAAGACAGAGGTCATTACACTCTGCTCATATTTCCCGACCTCTCTGCAGCATTTGATATTGTGGGCATCCCTCTTCTCCTTCACATTCTCCATACTCCTAACCGCCTTGTGTCCACAGGAGCCAACCCACCCACTGTGTGTGTGTGTGTGTGTGTGTGTGTGTGTGTGTGTGTGTGTGTGTGTGTCAGCGCTGCTCAAAATAAGAGTGTTGTTGTTGTTGTTGGTGGTGCACTTGTTGAGGTACCTGCCCAGGTGCTCCAGCACCCGGGTATGGCCGAAGAGCAAGCAAGAACTCGCTGATCCAGCGACGTCGTCATCAGTGAAGCCTCTGCGTGGAGTGGACTCCCACTGAAGTGTCCCACCATGAGTGCAAGGGATGCTGCAGCCACTCCCCCTGGATTTATATATTTTGACATTACGATAATGTATGTATGTATGTTACTGATTTTGTATGTACAGCACCTCCACCCAAAAACAAAAAAATCCTGCACGCCAGTTTAAGCTAATGTATTGCTGTGATCTCTTCTCCCTACAAACATTTGTCAACAAAAGGGCTCTTCTGTGTGTTAGAGCAATATGGCTAGAATTATTACCTCAGAAGCTATTGAGCCTTTTAAAGGGGTAATTCCTCCTAGTGAACTAATTGCAGTAGTATGTTTATGGATCTTATCTGGGTAATTTCCTTTTATTTCTTTTTTTTTTTTTTTTTTTTTTTTTACACACCCAAATCTGACACCTATTGAAGTAATATTTAAAGTTAAATGTATGAGGGGCTTTCTCTCGTTTCTGTGATCAGGAAGTCCCTGCACAGAGTCCCTCCTCCTCACCAACTTTATTGGATCTCTGATAAGGACAGGGTGGGGGTAAAGGTAAAGAAAACACTTGACTGACCAACAGTTCCCCATTAAGAGACCCCTAAGAAATTCAATTGGCTGACTGTGAGATTACACATTTAATGTGCAGCTGCTGTGGTCTTTCTGCGTTATGCATGTGTTTACATATTATTTACACCTTGCTAAATAATTGTGCATTTTGTATTGCATGCTTTTCTGGCTCACCTATGCCTGAATGAAAAGCAGTGCAGTCATGATGCGGGAAAACATTAAAATAACTGTGTGTAAAATTGACCGTCCAGTGAGGAAATTGGTCTCCTTCATCCTCACAGAGGCGAGATGTGAGGTTGCGGCCTCCTGGAAGAAAGTGTCCCCACCCTCCATGACTAAACTAAAAAACAGGATAAATGAAGTAATGCTTATGGAGAAGCTAACCTCGCACCTTAAACTAAAAACGAAGGCTTTTTACGATATCTGGTAACCATGGATAATCATATAGAACGAGTTAAGCTCACCAAGGAAGAAACAAGGAGATAAGGCAATACAGATAAGGAAGCGTTTGATAATCAGTACCTCTATGAAGTTCATCCAAAAGGGACACCAGCGACCAGGGCACACACTCCCCTCCCCCCTCCCCCCCACCCCCCACTCTTTTCTCTCTTTCTCACCCCCCCCCCCCCCCTTTCTTCGCCTCTCCTTTATTGATAGGTCACCCGACTCGGGCAACAGGTTTTGCCATCCCTCCCCCCCCAAAAAAAATTCAAAAATGTTCTGTATTAGGCTATGTATACCGTTTTTTGTATGTATATTTTATATCTGCCTAATAAAAAAGTTAAAATAAATAAATAAATAAATAACTGTGTGTGGAGGCAGTGTCAGCAGGGTTGTCTTCCTTAGCATCTACCTGTAGGGTCAAGGGTGTGAGCATGGATGATGACGGGAAGGGGGTCTTGGTGACTGTCCGGGGCCCGGCTTGTCCATGAACTTCCAATGGCGCTGCCGAAAGCACAACCCCCTCCACCTCGCAGCTGGAATCGTCCAGCACCCACACACCCCACTCAACAGATAAGACGGAGCTGAGGTCGGGACTGTGGTGCTGGGCCCTTGGAATCCTCTGTGGGCAGGATTACATCGGCTGGAGTCAACTACAAAACCTGCCCATCTTAATCAGTTTACTGAGGGTGACATCCCACTGACCAGAGCTCAAGTTATTAATGTGCTCAAGACCCAGCAACTTCAGATACAGTAATTCCTTAAAGCAGCAGTTAAAGCTATTGTATATCCTACATGTGTTTTTTTAATAAATCAGTTCTGTACTATGAAAAAATACTTGTAGCATTTAAAAAAAAAAAAAAAAATGTTTTAAAGACATTTTTAATGTTTATAGTGTAGGAAGCATTTCCAAAGGGACAGCCCCCTTCCCCTTCTTATAGGCTCTGTCTCTTGAGCCCCGCCCTCTCTCTAGCAGTGAACCAATTGTATATTGTAACTGCCCAGCCAATCATATTCCATGACTACATTGCCCACAATGCTGTGCAAGAACTGAATTAAATAACCCGGAGCAAGCGATCGATTACAGGAGAACGGATCGATTTGCACCTTAGCTAATCACTTGTCAGTGTGCAGATTGAATTGATGCACATATTGAATGGGAAAAATATATATATTTTTAAAAACGGCAGCATGAACAGCAGCTTTAAACCATGCTTTGCTGTGTAATGCTGCATGTGAGAACTCATGGGAAACATTCGTGAAATGGATAAGAAGCTAAGTGACATGCTCCATATGCCTATGTTCATATAATTACCCAGAATCATTGCCTGCCACTTACCCTCTGTATAACACGACAATAGTGTGAATGAAGCGGGTTTTGAGGAATTTTACAAGACGTGCAGAATCATTCATGACTTCTCTAGCTTTTCTGTAACTTGTACAGTGGCCGGTTTTGTGGTCCCTTTTTTTTAAATATAAATATATACTCGTGTGACAGTAAGGGGGTACCCAGGCCAGTAAATAAAGGTATTATGCCTGCCTGAGTCATATTGGGAAAATGTAGCGTGTCCGCTCTGCAGCCCAGCAATGGCTGCAACCCTGTAAATGTGTTGTAATTGGCTGTGTGTGTCCCACTAGGTACAAGGGGACCACATCACTACCATGAATGAAACTGTATAAGTATTGTAACAAATAATGTATCAATTATGAACATTGTATCAGTGTTTCCCCGCAGACCGCAGAAAGGAAAAAAAGGTTTTCAAATGCCAGCAGCCTTGAGCATAGCACATAAGCGGTGAGCTAACTTTGACTAGGATCGTCCTAGCGCTTTGAATTTTGCTGTGCGTGTGGCTGGGGGTATATCATTAAAACGGTTATAGTTTATGTTTTATAAACTTTCATGAAAAGTCCCCCTCTTTTAAGTGTATTAATATTAAAAGAGCAAGGGAGTTTTCCTTCAAGCAGGCAGAGCAGCGGAAACACTTGATTCACAAGTACCATGATCAAAAGGTATTTGGCAGGACATGCCTGCAAGTGAGTCATGCATAATTTAACCCCGGACTTCTAAGGCATCCCGCCGGGATGGTCCCAGAATGTCTGACCAGGTCAGGAGTTAACAAAGGACTTGACATATTAAAGTGCTAAGTGGAGAGGGTGAGATGTAAACAGCTTTCCCCTAGCAGATGTCCGGGGGGGGAAGGAGACAAGATGTCACCAGGGAAGTGACAAAGTTTGCGCCTGCCCTTGGCATACCTTGAAGCCCCTTTGCCCGGTTCCATGAATTACTGGCAACCTTGCCATAGGTGGGAAGTTTAGTTTCCATGCCACGATTTGCTGCAGAGTATACAGATAGGACTTTGGTGCTTTTAAAAGTCCGTGCTGCCGATCGGGAGTTAGATTCATCATGCAGTAGAAAGATTAATCTGAGCTGGATTCAAAACTTTACCACATCGTAACCTAAGTCGATAGTTCGTAAGAACTAGGGAATACAAAACCAATCCTAGAGCGGGAAAGCGAAAAGATTACTCTCGGCGGAGAAATAGTGGTTGCGAGCAGCGCCACTAGCCAAAGACTGTTTCGCGGCTCTGTTTTGCGCACAAACCCCGCTCCTGGGAATTTGTGCCAAGAGATTTTATTTCTGTGAAGTTTGTTCCGGGAACATTTTATTTAGTTTTGCACCATCCCAGTAAGTGTTATTTCGAATATCAAGCTGTGTATGCTCATGTTGTAAATAAACCACAATTTATTAAATCTCTCACTTTGCTCAATCAAAGGATCCAGGTAATTAAGTTGTTAAAAGTTTTGGTCTCCCGTGACAACTCGTGATGGTGAAGGGGTAACCAGGCCATCAATAAAGGTATTATACCCGGCTGATTACCTCTGAACCATATTTGTGGGTTTAGAGTGTCAGCTCTTGGACCCATTGGTTGTACATGAAATGTATGTGATTGTGCAACAATAAAGAGTTTATGTGTGTTTTACTTTTCCAGGAGTGCTAACCAGTGGAGATTCACAGGCTCGGAGTTTCAAGGGGGGTTTTGCGGAAAAAGTGTTGTCACATTGGGGCTTATGCAGAGAGGATAGAAATGGAAATCGCGCCATCTTCTGGCCAAAAAACTCGGCACAAAACCTTTTCCTCCCGAGAACATGGCGCAATTTATAAAATCCGCCAGAACAGTTTTCGGAAGTTTAAAATTCGCCAAACACGTGGCGAGAACCTGTAACTCGCCATGTTGATATAGCGTGGAATTCCAGTAGGACCGAAGCGCTTGAACGCGCCATTATGTGGCATAGTATGGCGAGTTTCAGGTCTCCACCAAAAGCTGGCAAGTTGCTGATTTTCGCCGCCGTTACAAAACTTCTATGAAAGGAGGTAACGCAGGTTCCTGGTACGGCCATAATTTACGGCAATTCAGTGGCTATTTTATTGCCGTTTTCCCTGTAACTCGCGTTGCTCTCTGCATAAGCCCCATTGTGTCTAGGTAGACAGGGCCCAGAGTTTCTGGCCACCCCAAAAGTGTATCCGGGAATCAAGTCAGATTCCTAGGGACATTTAGGCACAGACCTCTGGTCAAAATCCTCCCTTGAAAACAGTTACGCAACTCACCGCCAGGTTCCCTGCTTCAGCACAGACCAGAAAGGCAAATGGGGCAAAGGGCTGTAAAGTGTCCCTGACAGTCAAGAGGTCCCTAGGTTAAGGTCAGGGGTCTCCAAACTCTGTCCTCAAGAGCCGCCAACAGGCCAGCTTTTAGGATATCCCTGTTTCAACACAGGTGGCTCAATCAGTGGCTCAGTCTTTGACTAGGATGGACGGTCAGGTCGGTACTGGTCATGGGACCAAGCCAGGATTGTTGCCCGGTGTGAGAGCTATGGTTTACAGACAGACGGTCGGTAAAAAACACAGCTTGAGGAGGACTTAGAGACTCATGAAGCAAGCATTGCTTCACCGGAGGGGAGTACACCCTTAGCTGCAGCTCAGTGGTCATAAGTCAACCATGGGCACAATATATTATCGTTATGGTGGCCACCGGGAATCCTACATGTGGTTTGCGTGTAATTGCCTGGTCTCCCGTGACAACTCACAATAACCTTATTGTGCCTAGGTTGTATCAAATAAAAAACAATCCAATTTTCTGATGCACACAAACATACAGTACAAGTCAAATTGGAGCTTATTTGGAATACTTCCCTAGATATAGATAATGTATTTTTTTTTAATGCAGTCTCCATTCTAATCATTTGCATTGTATTGTATGTCTTTATTTATATAGCGCCATTAATGTACATAGCGCTTCACAGTAGTAATACATGTGGTAATCAAATAAATAACAGATAATATAAATAACAGTGTTACATAATGATTATTAGTTAAATGTAATTGCCTAACTTCATTGACTATGTATTTTGCCATTATTCTCTGAATATAAAAACTAAATTGCATTGATTCAAATTCTCTTTATTTCTGTGTTGATTATCTTTATTAAGAGACAATTCAGATACAATATTATGCAGTAATCTGGGCATAGACTATAGACGAAAGCAAAAGCTGCTGTGATGTAAAAATGGCCGAGTTTTCCAATAACTTTTTGGTGTGATGTAGCATTCAACCGGGAAGAAACAATTGAGTGGTCTCTGGGGAAGTGGCGGCAAAAATCTGAAGCATTCCCCCTATTCAAATGAAGAGGGCAATATATTAAAGTCTCTCAGCCGCTGCACAACTGAGAAGAAACTGGTGCTAAAACACCTTTTTGGCACAGTTTTGCAGCCAGGAGATTTTGCAAATAGGCCCCCAAAAATGTTCAGACATGGTAATTTAAAAATGGCCAATTTGCTTACAGGATTGGATTTTTTATTTTATTTTTTTGCTTTTCTTTTTTGAGGTAGGGAATTGGTTTCATTTTGGGGGCGGAGTGAACAGAACATTACTACAAGGCCTTTTTGCACTTCGTGCCCTTTCCTATTTTTTAGCACCAAAGAAATGATTGGATAATTTATGCAAAACTGGTTGGTAATACACTTTCTGCAGTATGTACATATTTGCTCAAAGAAAATTATTAGAAAAACTTCAGTCGGAAGATCAGAATAATTTTTTTAAAAGCCTCTCCATAAAATTATTTTTTATTAAACCCAAACATATTTATTAAAAGTTTTCAATGATAAAACATACCAGATGTGAATTCTTTTTATTCTTTAGTTTTTCATGAATCTGGTATTACTTTATCACAGCACAAAACAAACTTTGCTATAACCTTTATTGTTTAATTTAAAAAAAAATTAAGGCATCTACTAAGAAATTGGTATTTAATAGCTTACAGGTTCCAGCGAAACAGATGTCTTAATGGAGACTTGGGCCACTGTTGAATATGTGGGGCCATCTTCTCTTTGTCAGGGAAGACTGATGACCCATTCATTAGAATGAATGAGCCTCCAATCAAGCAATATATAGCTTAAGGGGATAGTAGACAAAGAGAAGACAACTGCACTGAATAGTGACCTTGGATACTTATTTCATATTGTCACGTTTAACACACACATATATATATACAAATATTTGACTTTATAATTAACATTCATGTTTAAGTAGCCCACGCTGCCAGCATCTTCATGTCATCATCATCCTCCACTCTTTTCCGTGAGGATGCTGAAGGAAAAACAAAATAGCGATTAAGCAAGGCACATGGTTAATGGCATTCATGTCAATTGATTCAGAGATTCTCCTTTGTTTGTCCTCCTTCAGCTACGAATTCCACTGCCTTAACTAGAAATGGTGCTTTGATACAGAGTATTACTACTTTTTACATTACTACTACATTTTGGACTGTAAAAGACCACCATAAGTGATAGACTGGGTAATGTGATGAGACACTACAATTATGAGCCTTTGAGGGATGGGTTAATGTTTCCATGCAGAATGAGGCTATTTTGAAGAAGATGAGCAAGTTGATTAACAAAGGCATACACACCTGCAGGAACAGCACACAGGACAAAGGCCCATCCAAACAAAAGGGTGCTGAGCTTTAGCACACCTTTTCTCCCATTCAAATGAAAGGGAGTAAATGCATACTAAAGCTTAGCACCCTTTTGTGGATCTGGTCCAAAGATGTTTTGCTACATGATTAACTAACCAGCCAAAAACCTGCTAAAAGAGAAACAAGACCACCAACCCCCTACAGACTGAGCCACGAAAGGAAGATGGAGAAAAATGCTGACAGAAGATGAAGCCTGGAAGGGGATATGTATGTGCAGTGGTATGAATGATTGTAGTCACTGATTTAACAAGTATATACATTTCTACTCTGGGTGTGATTCTTTGACTGGTTCAGTAATAGCGCTTGGTGCTTGCTCGCCTAACAGGGGGACACAGTGGTACTATTCCCATTCATTGTGTACTGTGGGTACTAAAATGAAGTCTACTTCAAGAAACGTCTCCGTGTCAGACTCCCATAACTCACCTGTTATTTTTACTTTTTTTAAAAATGAAATAAACCTGTTCTGAAAAATATTCAGTGTATTTATGCTCTTACAGTAAAAGACCATTACAAATTTAATGAAGTCCTGGGATCTCCAAGTGCCACCTTAGAGCATAGTAACGCTACTGTACATGTTTTCTGGCCAATGACCAAAACTTTTCTTGCTTTCTGGGGTGCACAGTGACATTTTTTAGTGATCACTTTTCTTATTGCCCCTCCTGTACATTCTGTCACATAATTATGACAGTCCCTCACAGGTGTCACATATATGAGGAGTCAAGCTTTTGGGCCTGTATCATAAATGTTCGCAATTTTATATTTTGCACAAAAATCTGATGAAAATTTGAGAAACCTTAAACATTAATGTTTAAAAAATTAATGATGCGTGCACAAATTGGGGACTGTTATGAATTTGTTCCTTGCAACAATACTTGAATCAAACCTTGGAAGAATTACAATTTATCTGCTTTAAAATATCTGGATACTATATATTCTAGTTAACTGGTGTTGCTCAGTAATGATATTTTTATGGCTGAACTAGTCAATATGCATGAGATGGGAGCTGCAGACATGTCTTTGGTAACCTGTGTTGAGGGCCAGAGTTTACAACCCTGCCAATCATATTGTCTGATGCACTAATTGCACGTGTTGTATTAGATTTTGCCTGTCTTCTAATATCCGATTTGCCTTGTCGCCGCTATATATATATATATATACATACAGTACCTACATATTTGTGGGTGTGATAATTAATCTAGTATCCAGATCTACTTGGTAATGCAGAATATTTTTCCTATACCAAGATTTCATCTGTTTATAATCTGTGATTGGACCTAAACATGTTTAAGGGTCATTTAGTCTCATTGTGAAAGCAAATATCCGCTAGTTTTCTTATGACTTTTTGGTGTGATGTCACATTTTTGGCTGATTGATCATGTGCTTTTTTAGGTTCCTTTAACAAATGCATACAAGTATCCTTATGCACAGGCTCCGATATCTGCTCCTGCATCTTGAATATTACACCTGTAATATTAAACTTAGTACCCTAGTGAATGTATCTTTAAAATGAATAAATGGTGCATTGTTTGGTTTGCTTTGCCCTTTAATGGTTTTGTTGAAATGTCAGGCAAATCATGAGTCCAATTGGATGTTTTACTGCCATCATTTATTAACAATGAACCTGTGAGTTCTAAACATTTGGCATATATTTATTTTCTTCAAAATGTTAAATGAAAAGCCCTGAGTACTGTTTTGTCAAACTTTATTAGTTCTGACTCATGAATAATGTTTTCCTTTTGTTACAGTATGGTCATTAACATTAGTATTTGAGGGTCCAATTAAATAGATTGAGCAGCAGTGCATTGTTCTTTTGTTACAAGTTTCTATGGTCCATTAGTTATAAGAATTCATCTGTGGCTAATGTATTTATTTGGTGTTGTAATTGAAATCTGGTTTTATATATGCTATAGCATATTTTGTATAACCCCTGCTTCAGGTCAATTTCGTAATATTGTTTCATATAATTTTGTATTGAATTTTATTATAAAATAATTGTGTGTGTATGTTTTTGTGAAGATTGACAGAACCGTCTAACGAACAATGCATTGCATTCCAATCATTTCATAAATGTTTTATAAACAGCGTTCTGTTAAAGAATACCTTTTCTTTTTTACCTAATGCTTATATTGGGTATGACTTTTGCCCAAACCAAGTCAAATTTATTAGCATTTTGTCCACTTCTGTTGAATTAGTCATTATTGGATGTGGTTGCTAAAGATAATTTTGTAACATAGGAAAGCTAAACTGAAAAGATACTATGATTACATCATGCGTGCAATGTCTGGAATAACGTGGATAAATGTCCCTTATGTGCTGTTATTTTCTGTTTCAAGAGCCTGTAACAGTTTCAATGGGTCATTTAAACATTGTTTCACAGTTAGATGAATATCGGATACCAAATAGGCTGAAAATGCACCATGGTCATAAACACCCACAGGATATTTTGGTTCAATTTCCAAGCGGCAGCTGTTTCTCACCACAGCAGTTATCATTTTTATATCCTCAACTCCTGCTGAGGTCAGGAAACAAGCTGTAATTATATCAGTAAATTAGCCACGTGAGCACACAATGTGACACAGAAGTCAGCAATGAGTAGTCTAAATACGACACATACATATACACTTATAGATATATCTTAGATTTCCCCTATAATTTGTCCACCGAGAGCCTTGAAATATAAAACGATTTACCGTGTCGGGATGGTTGGGATGGCAGGGATGTGGAAGGTACGCTTGGCAGTGTAACACTCGCCATGTGTTTGTTGAGATCCTCTTGCTCCAGTTCTTCTAATTCTGCCAACAGCTCATCCTGGAAGAATACCAGATATGCTCACACACATGTTGTGCAATTTTTCATTTCAGACAGATTGCTACTTGAAAATAATCGCTGACGTTACAATACAGCTTTTAATTGCACGGAACCACAAAAGCATAAGCTTCATTTATTGGACCCCTTCAGGGCACTTGCACATATTTCACAAAGTTTAGACCACGGGACAATAAGAAATGACATATATTCAGTGTAGGTACCTGCTAAACGGAGACTACCTTGACGAGGTTGTCAGACTTGAATCATGTTTTGACCAAAAGATGCAACCAAATGACTCCTTTGTCACACAGACTTAGGTTCTAAATGTAAACATGTCACTAGTATGTTTTTGCCCAAATTGGTAGGATCGCAGGATCTGCTCTTTTGTAACAACACAGAATATTCCTTAGATAAACTGTGCAGCTCTGTAAAATAATAGCCCAGTAAACACCACTGGAGATCCATTACTTAAGGGGCAGTCCCACAAAAAGGTAAAGACAAAAGGTATTTGAAACAACCTATCAGTGTAATTGGCTTCCTTAGAAAAGACTTATTTGCTTATTTGCTTCATGTGTAAAAATGAATCTGTTCATATTTTATTTGAGGTTCATTTACTTTCAAAGGATAACAGGTAATTCATGTTATTTCCTCTTAATTCTTTAAAGTAATTATGCTGTCACCATCATCATCATCATCATCATCATCATCATCATCATCATCATCATCATCATCATCATCAATGAAAGCCATGAACAATCTCCCAGCATATACAACAATTTACAGTCTTACCCAAAAGAAATTGGAAAAAGATTGTAAAAACGCTTTAATGCATTTGGTTGTTTTAATGACATTAAAAGGTTGAATTCTATATATGCCAAAGTGGGCGTTCAAGTTGTTTTTGGCCCAAAATCCCCATTAACATCTATAGAGATATTTGGCCAAAAACTTCCCCAATGGCCGTTTGGTACATAAAGATTTTACCCCTAAGGCCCATATTTACCAAATGGTGCTATGCTACAGGACACCTTCTCGCACCAGAAGAGACATTTTTAATGTTTAAGAAATTATTTTAAAATACTTATGCCTGTCTGATTTGTTTAAAAATTGTATTGATCATCAACATTTAACCCATTAAACAAACCATTGCTCTTCCTTCACTTTGGTCCTAAGAGGGACTTCCCCTCTATTGTGTGAATTCATAAGTGATTGAAGTGTTTCCAAAAGGCTGCAAGTAATCATTAACTATTGTGTGCAGTTAGTCAGAATTTCTCTGGCAATCAGTAGCGATTCTCTCTGAAGGCTGCCAAGGTAGAGAATTCAGGTAGCAAAGCTGCCCTGTGTGAGACGGTAATTATCATTAGGGGTGTTAGAGCATACACTGAGTAGGGATCAGATGGAAAAGCCAAAAAGAATAACAAGCTGGTTTCTAAACCGGCATTCAAAGTTCACATTAAGTTCATAAAGAATTTGTCTACAGAGAGGACGGGTGAAATATCAAATTAAGATACTAAGGGCCAAGATCCGCTTATTACCAGCCCACGTCTCACCATGCATATGTATCAGTATCTTGTATATGTACTGCATATGTATCAGTATCTTGTATATGTACTGTATATGTAACAGTATCTTAACCGTGCAGCCTCTTCAGTGCAACACATTTCATATAAAATCCTGATACTCGTGAACATAAATTTGGTAATGTGCCACTTTTTTTTACCCACTATAACTTTTTTTAACGGCTCGTTATACCCATGTACCAGCTTGGCGTTGCATAGGAGGCAACCAACCTAACCACTGATGGGACCCACGACGTTGAAACTAGTCGATTTACTGGCTATGCACTTCTTTAACCCAGGCTGTGCTGAAAAGCTGTGTAATGAGGCAGGCATAAGTTTATAGTGGTCCGTGTTAAAACGGATAATAAGTAAAGAGTGACACAGTGTGCTCATTTGCATGTCGTTACCCAGAATCCTTGGCTGCACTGTTTGCTAAGAGATCATGAAGAAATACAAAATTGCAGAGCTGTCTGAGACATGAAAGTAACACACGTGCTATATTTGTTTACTGTACACTGTACAGTGGTCGGTTTTTGTCATTTTTTTTTTACCCAGCATAATTTTTTTAATGTCTAGTAATATGCAGTGGACCTATTTAACATTTATATGAAACTTACAGTCTAAATCTGGTTCTATCAAATAACGATAATATTCTAATATTAGATACATAGATAAATAGATAAATAGAAATGAAAAATATGAAAATCTGTTTTTTATAACATTAAGAAAAAATTATTTTCCTGTTTGCTCACCTCATCAAACTCCTCACCAAACCCAGCAGGTCGAGAAATGGCGTCAGAGATCTCTTGTGCGACATCCTGCTGCTCTTGAATATCCTGCATTAAATCATCAATCTTCCCTACATCCCTGAAAATGATGATACATTTGATATTATACACAGGTAATGAACACCATCTTGTGCTGTGTCACTACATACAGTAGATCAGGGGTGTCAAACTCAGTCCTAAAGGGCCACCAACAGACAGGTTTTTTGATAATCCTCTTTCAGCACAGGTGGCTCAATCAGTGGCTATGCACCTGTGCTGAAGCAGGGATATCCATAAAAACGGGCCTGTTGGTGGCCCTTTAGGACTGAGTTTGACACCCCTGATCTAGATGCACTGTACAGTATATACAAATTACAACGAGAAATGTCAGATCATGTCACACATTAGCTCAGATATACAATCGCATGAGTTCTCTTAGAGTGTGAGCTACCCACTCCATTCTATGTACACAGAACATTTTCCATGATGTAGGCTAAAAACCATGTTTACTGTATGTAGGAGTGCAGGGACAATATTTGGGTGCTGTATATACGCAACCAGTAACATGCATACATTACAGCAATGTAAAAATGTCCCACACTCCTAGTTCCAACCTCCATGACTGTATGTCAGCCCCAAACCACAAATGTATTATCCATGGTATTGAATGCAAATAGCTGGATAGGTTCTCTTAAAACAGCCATCCTTCCAGAAATCCAAATGCGTTTAACTGATATAATTGAATTCCTCTTGCCCCTGAGCATGTCCTGGTTTTAAACACATTTTTTTTAACTAAAAAACATGATTTTTTAATCTCTAGCCTCTGAAATTACCATGGTAACCGTTGCAGTGCAATAGGTTTTGGGGAGAGCTTACTTTAACCTCTCAAACACTTAATGCAACAAAAAAAATTGGCGATCAGCACAGACTGATGCTTTATAGCAACAATCTTCTCCATCAAGAATATGAACCAGTTGGTCTCCCCTGGTATAACTGCAGTATTACAACAGGAGATTCACTCTACCTCCCTTCATAATTAGGGAAATCATTATTTTTTTTTTTTTTTTTTTATGACGAGGGCCTTATGCCGCGCTTATAGTGCCGGCGACGTCACCCGAAAACAAATGCATTGCCGCTGCCGCGTGCGCTTATAGTAAGTGCGACAGCGACAATGCGACGGAGCGATGTCGCCGTCGCGAAAACTGGTAGCCAGCAATATTTGATTTTCCAAGGACTGTCGCCTCATGTGACGGCCCTTGAACCAATCAAATGCCCGGAAACCCGCAACGACAATGCCCGGCGAAATATAACTTTCGCTGGTGGAGACGGCGGAGGGTGACGTCGCCCGTCGTGTCGCCATCGACAGCACTATAAGCGCGGCCTTATTGTAGGTGCTAGCAGCCTTCTGCTGGTGAGTCAAGCAGCAGGTTTACATTCCAAGCAGTACAGATGGCTACTTTGATGTTCTAAATCAATGGTTCTCAACTCCAGTCCTCGAGTCTTCGGCTGAGCCTCTGATTGAGCCACCTGTGCTGAGGCCGGTGTATCCTGAAAACCTGAACTGTTGGGGGGGCTTGAGGACTGGAGTTGAGCACCCCCTGTAATCACAATTGAACGGGCCTCCAATAACCCTTAGTTGTATAATACAAACACGGGTCACAGGGAGAGAGTACAGCATTAGGATAAGAAAATTGCAGTTCATTTTAAACAGTGTTTTTATATGGTTGGTTAACATAATTTCTCAAGCAAAATAACGCGAATAACAAGACACACAATGTTTTTTCCACCGCTAAGGCTTTTGTTTTTTAAAAAGTTAATATAGAAAGATTCAAAGGGACTGGAAATGTAAATTGATAAGTTTCTTGATTGAAAAAATACATTTGTAGCTCTAGTAATTTATTGCTTCTCCGCCAAGGTCAACATCACATTTTCTAATAAAGCCTGCAGTTTGTTTACGCTCTATCCGTTTTGTCATTTTCCATGAAATTACTTTGTATAATTAACAGGAAAAGCTTAGAGCCACAACATATTCTTCCTACTATCTGTCTTTACTGCCGTGCAGGTTCTGTGAGTTGACATACAGTAGTGAGGAAGACATTTCCAGTGTGTGGAGTCAGGATTTCAGTGTAAATAGAGTGAGATTTATGGTCTACTTGTTTACAAATGTAAAATATCACTCAACAATTTTAGAGTAGATTATAAAGTTATTAAATCAATGCAAATATAATTTGCTTTATTCTGAATGGTCACCTTTAACCAACAACACATTGGAAACACCTGCAGAGATTAGTAACATACAGTACTGCCTCATAAAATCCTTCTTTACCTTCTATCTATCTATCTATCTATCTATCTATCTATCTATCTCTCTCTCTCTCTCTCTCTCTCTCTCTCTATCTATCTATCTATCTATCTATCTATCTATCTATCTATCTTGCCATTTGAATGGACTGGTTTGCATAAAAACTCAAAATTCAAGCAACATTTGTGAACTTCTTTGGGTGGCAATATACCAAGTAACTCATTAACCTCTGTGTTGGTTGTGACATTGAACAACTGAGTAGTTTGCAGGTAAAGAGGGAGACGATCTTCATTGAGCAATCCAAGCCGGGGAATTTTTGCCAAGCCGGCAAACCCCGTTAATTTCAGCACCAGGGATCCCCTACTTCCGGAGATAATTACCGGTAGCTGCTCCGGCTCAGCAAGCAGAGCTTTAAAGTTTCAAGCTCCTGCATCACGTGGGCCAATAGGAAGCCGCACTGATGACATTACGGCTTCCTATTGGCCCGCAGGCCAGGAAATATCCGCACAGCAGACATGTTGTGAACTCTGGTAGCTGAGTGGAGTGGCCACCAGCACCTAATTTGCAGGAAGGTAAGTATCTCCGGAAGCAGGGGATCCCCGGAGCTGAAATTAACGGGGCTCAGCTTCGGAGACCCCCTGCTTTAACCCAAGATATACTGTATATTTAATTTTTTTTTTTTAATCGATTGCTTCTTTAAATGCACACCAATAAAAAAATTTAAATAAGAATTTAAGGACACACTAGAACAGTCTGCTTGGCTACACAGTGAATGTCATCTACTATTGAGAAATTACTTTTGTGTTATTTATTTTTGCCCAAATAAGTGCTTAACACTTAGAGAACAAAGGGGAAAAAAAGAATTCCTATTGTTCAGTTATATTTTAAAAAGTCAGTCAGAAAGTAATTTTTTTTTCTATGTCAGCTCAAGAAATCTAACTTTTCAGAAGATAATGCTACACTGAATGGGTAAAGGATTTCTGTTTAGTCAAATTTATTATGTTACTAATCTTGGATACAAAAAAAACCCCATAACTATAAAAAATAATATACGGACAAGATTTTATGGACATCCTTGCTTCAGCAAAGTTGGCTCAGTCAAAGACTGAGCCACTGATTTAGCCACCTGTGCTGAAGCAGGGATATCCATAATAGCTATCCTGTTGGTGGCCTTTGAGGACTGAGTTTGAGACTCCTGGAATAGAGCCCTCTGTGACAGTAGTAAATGTAAATAAATGGCGCCCTTAGACACCTGAAGCCGCCCTCCTGTTCCCATGGCAACGTGATGTCATGCGCATGCGCAGAAGTGGCCAGCAATGCTCATGCATGCGCAGAAGTGGTCAGTGCTGGTCGCGCACAAGCGTCAAACGCCGATTGCGCGCGCGGGGGGGGGGGGGGGGGGGGGGCAAGCCGGCATGCCGCCTCCAAATTGTGCCGCCCCCCAAATTCTGCGGCCTTAGGCCTGGGCCTAATGAGAAATCTGCCACGAGTCCCTGGTCAATCCCTGACCACATCTTTATTGATTTAACTGTTTAAGTCCTTCTCTAGTTTGTATCTATTGGGTTTCCTCAGACCTGATTACTGTATATTTGTGCCTTTTGATGTGAAACGTCTTTGGGTACACCAACCACATGAGCAAAATTGCCTGGCAGTAAATGGCATTGAGGGAGACGGAAGTCACTGGTGACGGAAGTGACATCACTGCTGCCAGAAGAGGCCGTCAGTGTTGCCAGCTTCCCCAGGAGGAGTCACCGTACAGGACGAAGGCAGCGCTGGACACACACACACTTGTGGGGGGGGAGGGGAGACAGTCACTCACAGCTCGGGGGGGGGGGGGGAATAGGGGGGGTGAGCCACTCTGGGCCATTCACTCACAGTGCTGGGGGGGCTGCTTTGGGCCACTCACAGCACCGGGGGGACGGGCTGCTCCAGGCCACTTAAGGCGCCAGCAGGGGGGGGCGGTCTTCTCTTGGCCACTCACAGCGCCGGGGGGCAGGCTGCTCCGAGCCACTCACTGTGCCGGGGGGCTGCCCTGCCCCGGGTGACTCACTCAAACTCACTGAGAGAGGGGGGGGCGAGCTGCTCACTGCGCCCACCCACCTAGGTCAGTAAGTCAGTCACCCACCCACCCAGGTCAGTAAGTCAGTCACCCACCCACCCAGGTCAGTTTCAGTCAAGGTCAGTCAGTCAAGGTGAGTCAGTCAGTCACCCACCCACCCAGGTCAGTCACCCACACACACTTTCACCAACACACATTGTCACACTGTCACCCACCCACACTGTCACACTGTCACGAACCCTGTCACGCACACACAGAGAGACGAGGAATTCACAGTTAGTATAAATATAGAAGTGCAAATAGCTAAAACGGGGTGTGTGCAGAGCACGCGCATTCTAAGTGAAACTTCTTTGCGTTTTGTCTCTGAAATTGTGTTTTAATTTTTAAGGAAAAACAGCACCATCACAAACCCAATTTCTGTGACAAAACAGTTACAAAAGACTAAGAAGTTTCACTTAAAATGCACGTGCTCAGCACACACACCCTTTTTTTCTTTTTATATTTACAATACCCTTTGTGTCTATTCCAAGCAGTTTAATACCCTTATTGGATTAGCCTTCACCACTTCTGCTGGGATTACAATTGCACCAAGACTTCAATGGATTTATCATTGAACAGTTATAAATCTCACTCATGAATGAGTAAATCATTTGAGAGCTATTTGTGGTTACTTAGTTTTAGGCTGCACTTATAGTGACGGTGAAAGCGACGCAACATCATGGCAAAACAAATGCATTGCCGCCGTCACGTGCACTTATAGTAAACGCGACTGCGCGGCGGATTGGTCGCAATCGCTGGAAGTCATCTCTATTTGATTTTCCAGCGACCGTCGCGTTGCCGGCACTATATGCGTAGCCTTAACGAGTATACTTTGTATCACTCATGTTTTTATCTATAATGTTGTCTGGCCACGTCACATGTACCAACCCACCTCAATGATATATTATTGTCACATTCTTAAAGTGTGAGTTAAATTATTATATGTATTCTAAAATGTTACCCTGATGTGTAAGATATTCTGTTGATGTGTCTGTATGTCTAGGTGAATATCTGAATATCTTTCTTAAAGGAGCAATGCAAGCAATAACTTACATGTGTTTAAAAAAAAGCAGTTCTGTAGTATTAGGTAATACGAACAACATTTTGTTTATTTCAAAATTCAACTCTTAATGCCATTTTTAATGAGTTTTAATATATGGAGCATCTTTTCTATAGCAGGCTTTAGCCCACCTTTCCAGCAGTGCAAGATCTTTGTAACACTTTCCTGTTTGTGAACATTTGTTGCCAATATTCCTAGCAATTTGAGCTGCAAACTGTAACAATAGATAATGTAACCTTAGTAATATAAGAATACATTATAGCTGTTGAGGTACACGGACCAAAGGATTGGTTTGAAAGGGAAAGGCAGCCATTTAGTGAATCATGGGAAACAGGATCTTTGCTGCTCGATCACGGGAGAACCAATCTATCGGCAGCTTAGGTAATTAGTTTTCAATAAAGGTACCCAAAGGCTGCATATATTAAAAACATATTTTTTAAGCTACATGGATTGCAGCTTTAAAATAATTGCTACAAACTTAAAACAGAATATGTTGTCCACAGAGACAATGTTGTCAAACAAAAGGGTGCATATTACCTGAGGATGCTCTATTATCTGCTCATAGGACCATACAGAACACATCTCCCAAATCAATTTTAATTTAGAGATAGAAAGAAGTGGAAATGTAACAACTATGAATGTTATGTATCAAAGTGCCTCTGATAATATTTTAACCCACTATTAGTGCATACAATCCTATATCTCTCTCTCCTTTGTGGCCCTCTGTCATTCTCCAGAACATGTAAACCTTGTGTGTCCACACTGAGTTAGGGCTACAACATAGGGACTTCAAACGCAAGAAATCCATGACCCCATCTAAGACCTAAGAGGGGAAACAAAGTTTGTGCTCAACCACTCACACCTTATCCTCACATGTGGTATAAAACATGACTGTAACAAAGAAGATAAAATAACCGCTGTAAACCCGACTATCAAGGCAAAAGTGGTGCAATTATGGTGTAAAACAATTGCTACAAATGTAGCAAAGAGAACAAGTCTATTGATTTCAATGGAATTATATTTTTGAATACATCTGGTGCCATGTTTTATACCTGAAATGCACCACTTTTGCTTTAATACAGCAATGGGACATACCAATCATTTGTGCTTACTGAATCCAAGCCATGGACCCCAAAGCCTTGTAAAATGTTACATTTTCTTACATGTTTTCATGAACTGTTTTCATGGCCTTTGCAGCGTAGCCCATGTTTTTTAACACTTCTGTGTTAGTGTGGGAATTCTCCAGTGCTTCTCTCTGAAACTCAATAGTTGACAGTGTTCCGTCAATTTGCATTAATTGCTTCTCCAATCTCTTCTTTCTTTTTAATGCTTGTAAGGCAGCTGAGTAAAGAAAGAACGAAAATGTAAAATGTCATATGTGATAAGCTTAGCAAGAATTATAGTTGTGATTTTTCCCCACAGGCCCTCCTTCAATATAATTTTCAAATATGGTGAAATTAGCACATAATCATTGATGCATTCTGAATATCTGGACTAACATTCTGATTAATTTCTTCAAACAGGTATGTTTCTGTGAGCTGAATTCTCCTATCAATTGCAACAGAACTTAGAATCTAAATAACTATTTGGTATGTTTCTGTGAGTTGATTAGGCAAACTCCTCCCTTAATTGTTTGTCAAATGCATGTGATCAGAGTATTTAAGACAGTCTATCTTGACTGTGAGCCATATGGCTATGTGTAACAACAAAGTGTCACATTTAAAGTGTCTGTAGAGTTAATTTTGGAGGTGAAGATTAGAGGAAGATCTAGACTCTGCACAACAACAACAACTTTGCAACTTTGAGAACGTGACTTTCTAAATGTTGTGATTCTTTGTACTCTTCCTATCCTCCAATACCTGGGAAGTCTCTCCTCTTGCATCTCACTATGCCCTCCCTATTGCTTTTTCTGTATACGGTTTCCTCACTCCTTTGTGAACATCTCCGTTCTCTCAAACTTCGCCACTCCCCACTACACCATTATTTATACACCTCTCTCCCAACAACTTCTTTACCCCTCAATAAAAAGCTCCCACACAAAACCTCTATTCACACCCTCTATCTACTCCTTCCTGCTGCTGGGGATCTCCCCTAAGCCTAAACCCAAGCATACACACCTGCTCTCACCCACGCCTCCCTGCCATCTATTCCCCTGTAAATGGTGTTAACCTTTTGATTTAATACTGACTAACCTTAAAACTCACCCCACAAATCAAGCATCCCAACAACCTGTACACATGGCTATCGTCCCACACCCACAGTCCCTCCTACCACCCATTGTGGCCAAGCACTGCCATCTATAGCACTTATTCTCTCATTTGTCTCTGTAAGTCTCCCATCATACCACTTAGATTGTAAGCTCTTCAGGGCAGGGATTTCCTTTCCAATTGTCTGATTTTGCTGCACTTATTGTATTATAATCCCCCTTACTGTATTCTTTGTGAAGCGTTGAGTACACTTTTGGCGCTATATAAATAAAGACATACAATGCAATATACATGAAAGGGGCATACACCTAAGGAAAAGAACATGTGTACTATATTACCATGTTTACTCTGTGTTCACTGTAATAGGCATATTTGTTACAGTCGTTTTTCTTGTACCACTTGGGAAGGAGAAAGAACCTTCCCAAGAGGATGCTTTGAAGGTTGTGATAACATTCAATTAACCAAAGTAACAGATTATTTATGGGTGCTCTTTCTTCTTCAGCTGTACCGAGAGCCATTTTAAGTCTGGAAAGCTTGTATACAACAACTACACATATGCTGGTCAATTAAAATGTACTACAACATGTAGCAACATTTATAACAGTACATAGACTACATCACATTTTCATCCAAACAGTAATCCCTTTGCTTCTGGAAAATATTGTTATACATTGCATCATTTTGCAGCATTTCTGGCAGTAAAAACAAGTTTTTCAGGGGAGCCCAGAAAGTCTTGACTCTTTGGGGCTTATTCCAGATCAGCCAAAGCAGCCGATCAGCCCATTTTTGGCCAAAATTCCCCCTTGACTCCCTTTCATGCGAGGGTGTACATTGACAGCTGAGGGACTTTATCCTACTTAAACAGATTTGTGGTTGTTTAATTAGAAATACTGTTATAAAAAAAACTTCAAAATGGCCACCATCATGAGATTTAAAAAATGGTTATATGTCTAAGCAACCTTGAATTTCAGCCTCACCGATTCCGCAGTTAAAAATTTGTCCCGTACTAGAACATAACAAAATGAGTATTTATTCATGATATTTGTTATTGTTCTAAATTTGTATGTATGGCTTCAGAGTTCTCATTGTAAAAGCTCTCATATACACATTTCCACAGAATAATTGCAGCATTCGTGTACTTAATACAGGAATGAAGCAAAGGGATTGCCACACATTTCAGACTTGACATTGAAGGTGGACTATAAAGTCTGGCCAAGCGGGGGGAGAAAAATACATTCTTACAGTATGTAATTAATTGATCTGCATACACAGACTTCCAGTAGCTGTAAGGAAGTGAATACAAGCTACTTGTATGGAAAGGCTTGCTCAGACTTTGTACGAAGCCCATAAAAACAAATACAATATATAAGATTAAAAGGAGTAGCTCAGTTGCTAAAGTCCCTGTCTTTAAAGCAATTAACCCCCGGAATCCCTGTGGCCGCTTTCCATGGCACCTTGGGAAAAGCACTTCACCTCACTGAGCCTCAGGTTCCAAAATGAGATTGTAAGCTCTTCGGGGCAGGAACTCATTGTGCTTGAAAAATTATATGAACAATGTTGACACGTCCTGTGTACCAATGTGAGATTGGGTCACATGCAACTTTTATCACAATTTCTAAGCAAATCGTGCATGACATTTGTATGTTGTTGATTAGTACTGCATTTGAGAACTGGATTCCTTTTATT